>PITA01006186.1:38096-102395 GCA_004023965.1 Spilogale gracilis
CAGAAAGGAAACGAGGTGAGTAAGAATGTGAATGATGTGTTATTGTGCTGACTTTCACTTAATAACAAGCTGTGGAGAAAGAAAAGGCTAGTTGCTCACCAGATTCATCCACTTGGCATATGGACTTCTCCGAATGGCACGCAAGAAGAAACCACACCTCAGAGTAGTTTCTGGGAGCAAGAAAGGAGAGGTGACCTATTTGAAGACTCCCCCTGCCCCATTCATTTCCTATTTCCCATCGGCCATAGTTTGCCCCATGGACAATTAGCTCCGATGGATGTCCAGCCCTTCAGTGGGACTGCCCCTCTGATGGTTGCTCAGGAACCCAGATCCCACACTCCCAGCCCTGTGCGCTCTTTCACACAGGGAAGTAGCAGAAACTCCAGGCATGTGACTCATTAGTCTGGTGCAGAAGGCAGAGCCCCCAAGTGGGCTCAAGTGGGCTTAATAGGGCATGGTGGAGGCTATCTGAACCAAGTGGCTCACAGCTCCCAGGGAATCAGGAGATGCAAAAGATTTTGTCTGATGTAATGGAGAGCAGAAATAAGACAAGAACTTGCCCTGATGAAAAGTACCTTAAGAGAGAGAAGAAAAAAGATTACCTTGGCCAGGTGAGGTATCTTAGTTAGACCTTTTCAGGCTGGCGACATTTGCACTGAAACATGAATAATGAAGAGGAGATGGCTAGATGCCAGTCTTTGGAAAGAACACTCCAGGCAGAGGGATCAGGAGGTATAACAGCCTTGAGGTGCAAAGAAGTTTGGTATAGGTGGAGAACAAAAAGAACGCCATCGTAGCTACAGAAACAAGGGACAAGGGCAGGAAGGAGGCAGCAGTTGGGTTCATGGAGAGTGTGGCAAAGAATTCAAAACCCCATTGCCAGTGCCATCATCATATATCCACATATTCCTATTGGTCTTCCATCCAAAAGAGGGTGATGGGGCTTTAGATAGGAATCCGATTTAAAAGTTGGGTGGGGATAGTAGCATTCAAGGGCAAAGTCATAATCTTAAAAAGCTTTAAAGCAAACTGAATACATAATGTCTGAATTGCACTGATACAGTAACTGGCATACTTTATAGGAAATTGTTATTGTCAACAATTATAACTATATCAAGAAAAGTAATTACTAATACAAGTTTGGGAAGCTCTTGGCTGTGGACCACTCACTCCCTGTTGTTTGCTTGCTGATAGTAATTCCATGATGCTACAGAGCACTGGGTGGGGAAAACATATTTAATCTAATAAAGGTTGCCCTCACATCTCTCCTGTTCTGTGACATGCCATTTACTGAATCATCCATTATTGCCCAAAGAACAAAGACGAGCTTCACTAAGCAACGGATGATAAAGTTCACTTGGAAATTGGGGAAGAAATTGCAAAACTATTTGAGGCCAAGGGCACCATCAGGCACAGAAATCAATAGCTGTCAGGCAACGAGAAGGGAGGGGAATGAATAAACACAGTAAATAATGCTGAGAAATGACTTGGTGCCAAGAAGCCAATCGTGGAGAAGTCTTGGAGCTTGGCTGCGAGCTCCCGTGCTGGAATCAGACCAGTCTGAGTGTGAAACTCTGCTCTATTGGGGCACGTCCAGTATCCTGGGAAAGCCTCAGTTGACTCCTCTGCACAATGGGAAGAGATGCACACTGGCATCCTGGGGTGCTGGGAGTTGCTCCATGAGAGAATAAATATACAGCTCTTAATATGTATGCATGTTTAATGCTCCAACAACACAAGCAGCATCACTCCCTGCCCTCCTACTCCTCTTACTCCTTCAATCAAGGTTTATCAAGGCAACACAAAAGGTAGGAAAGCACAGCGAGGAACCTACCAAACCTACTTTCTCTGACTGAGAAGAGAGGAATAATGATAATAAAATCCCACAAAATCATTTAGTGTAAAAAAGATGCCTATTGGGTTTTCCTTTGCCTCACATCATTGACAGTGAAATGAGCTTCTTCCAAGTTATGTTCAAACCCCAAAAAGTTGAATTATTCACACATATTCACAAGATCCCTCCCAATATTAAAAAGCCATCAAAGGGAATTCAGGATTGTGAATAAAAAAATTGAAACATTGAATAGTTTATAACACTTCCCACACTGCATCATTTGTCCCTTTCATTAAAAAGAAACTTTAAACATTTGATACAAATGTTTTTGTGCTGAGTTTTAGTGCAGTCTGAGAGTCTGAACAGTTTGAAACTAAGTGATAATAAGGGTGATGAAAAAACACTTGAATGTTACAGATTGATACATAAGATGCTAGAGGTAAATAAGAGTTAACTACTGTGTTCTGGAATTGGTATAATGAGTCAGTAGACATTATCCCCTTTATTCTTCATGTCATTTTGATAATACACATATTAATGCCCCATTTTTTGGATAAGGGCTTAGCGTTGAGTTACTTCTTCAAGGCTGCTCAGCTTGTGAGGTATCACAAGTCTGGAAAAGCCTATCTTAAGAACCTCTCATCATTATGGATGCCCAGTTACCTCTAGTTTCATTCTGTGAATGAAGAATTATGAGATTCACAAGGGGACTGATCTGGGTCGAGTCTGCGGTTTTAATCAGTATGCCCTACTGCCTCACCCATCTACCATCCACCCACCCATCCATCCATCCATCCACCCACTCACTCATCTATCCATCCATCCATCATCTACCATCTATCATTTATCTGTCCATCCATCATCCATCTATTCAACACCCATCCACTACCTATCCACCAATGAATCCTTTTATCCATCCTTCCACTCACCCATGCGTTCTTTCATTAATAGGTTATTAATTAGGCAGTTTATATTGGTGATGCTTCACAGTTCTGTCTTAAATATGTCCCATTTTTCTCTCCATTGCCAAAGCTAAAGCCTAGAGCAACCCATCATCTTCTCTTGCTTGGACCACTGCAATGGCCTCTTATCTGATCTCTATGCTTCCACTCTTTCTTCTCTGTAGTTCATTTGCATCATAGCTACCAAGGTGATCTTTTCAAGGAGCATATTACTCCCCTGATTAAAGCCCTCAAATATATTATTGCTGAATTATCAGCCTACTCTGGATGAAACTCTGACACCTCCCTCATTGGCTGCTTTCTGGCTCATGTTATTCCTGGCATGCTCCTCAACTGTCTATTCCTCAAGCCAAGGGTGTTACTGCCTTAGGAACTTGCCACTTGCTGCTATGACTTCAATATTTTCCCCTTAAGTGACTCCTTCCTTCTCAATATATCTAACTCAGTTCACGTTACCTCCTCAGAGATGCTTTCTCTAATAAATTCAATGAAAAGGAAACCCACCCTGTTTAGCATCCCCAGTTGCTATCCTTTTTTTTCTTTCATCACACATATTCCTATAATAAATTATATCATTTGATTGTCTAATCCCTCTTTCTTGAACTTTCCCAGATATACAAGCATATTGGAGGGCAGGAGTCTAATGCAAACAAAAGCATAACTTAATTTATAGATGCCTATTGCCTGCCTACTACATCCTTGGCCCTGTTGTCCATGCTGGGGTACGGTGAAGAACAAGGAAGACATGGTCCCTGCTCTCAGAGACGCCACATTATAGCAAAGAGAGACATACAACAAAACTAGCATAATTGCAGAAAGTGGCCACTGTTGTAAATAAACACAGTGATATAATAGAACAATGGAGACAGGGCAAGAGGGTGAGGCTTTAGATCACCTGATCAAAGGAAGTCCGTTTGGGTTGGTGGCATTTGAGCTAAGATGGAGAAAGAAGGGAAATCAGTTTCTCCAGGAACCACAGTGTTCCATGAAGGGGGAATAACACATGCAAAGGCACTGAGGTAGACTCAGACCAAATGTATTAAAGGAACAGAAATGAGACCAGTGAAGCTGGCTAGTAATACTGTGCAGAGGCAAGGGGGAGGTGTACAGAATGAAACTAGAGGTGACTGGGCATCCATAATGATGAGAGGTTCTTAAGATAGGCTTTTCCAGACTTGGAAAATAAAAATAAATGACATGCAGCCAAATCTGAATGCTACGCCTTGAATTTCAGACAAAAACAGATAACCTTTTAGCAGAGGCATATCCCAAATATTGCACGGCAGACACTTATACTAAAAAACATTTGTTGCTAATCTGAATTGTAATTTAAATGGACATCCTGTATTTTATCTGGTAACCCCATTTGAGGACAACATCCCAAATCTGATCTATGTGTGACAATGTCCCAGAATCCTGGACCATGTTGCTGTCCCCTGATCATGGAGGAGAATTTAAAGAAATTGGAACAGGCAATTAGTTGAATTATAACTCATTCCCATCTACTTGGGGAGAAAGAGACATGAGGAAATTGAAAAGTGCATTTATTTCCAGAATATATTAAATAATGATTATTCCAGGCGATTTACGCTCATAATTATGTTAAAACTGAGAGGCCATATGTTTCCCTTAAGGGAGGGACCATATCTAATTGACTTTAGATCTCTTTAGCAGTACCCAGCACAGCACCTTGCACATGTATAGGTCCTTAGTAAATAAGTGTTCATTCATTAAGAAGAAGGAAGGCCAGCTGAGGATTTTCCTTGCTCTATTCCTAACCTATGGAGAGACACAGATCTCAGGGACTCAAATTGTGATTCCTGAACTTTCCTCATTCTTCACACTAGATTATGAAGAAGAAAAAGAGAAGTTTCCTTGTTGTAGGCATAACTAATACTTGTCAATATTCAGTTCTCGTCTACCTCCAGGTATGTGTATGACAATGCTTCCTCCCCAGCAAGAAGAGGGTGTTTCCTCATGACTAGTTTTGGTCAATGTAATAGTGGAACCTCATCAACCTGGGTCCAAGAGTGGTTCCAATGAGCAGAAACTCCTCCATCTTGCACTTGTAACACAAGCAAGAATGAAACTTCATTGTTTGAAGAACTGAGCTTTGAGAGTTGTTTGTTACCACAACATAACTGACTGATGGAATTCTAGAGATTTTGGGAGTCTATAACACTGTCACATTTCTTTTCTTTTCTTTTTTTTTTTAAAAGATTTTATTTATTTGACAGAGAGAAACACAGCCAGAGAGGGAACACAAGCAGGGGGAGTGACAGAGGGAGAAGCAGACTTCCTGCCGAGCAGGGAGCCCGATGCGGGACTCGATCCCGGGTCTCTGGGATCATGACCTGAGCTGAAGGCAGTCGCTTAATCAACTGAGCCACCCAGGTGTCCCCACTGTCACATTTCTAATGAGTCTTTAGACCTAAGTTAGGCAGTCTCCGAGCCAAGGAATAGAACTCTTGTAGCTCTTCTGAACATTTGTGCATAAGGAGAATGCTGATTCCCCACTTAGTTCACTCTCCTTAATTTAGAATAAACTCCAAGCTGCAGCCCAAGGGAAGGGAGGAGTGAAAAATTTCCTGGTGGAGTTCAATATAAACGAGCCTGGAAGCACCTTGAGGGCAGGGGTTGGTCACCCTTATCAACAAAGATCCCATCACATACCTGGGTGCCCAGTAATCTGAGCCCATAGACTGTCC
This sequence comes from Spilogale gracilis, assembly GCA_004023965.1. Lineage (NCBI taxonomy): Eukaryota > Metazoa > Chordata > Mammalia > Carnivora > Mephitidae > Spilogale > Spilogale gracilis. Next base: position 43,601 of record PITA01006186.1, read on the forward strand.
TCTGGACACATCAGTTAGGTCATGTCACTCATCTGCTCAAAATCCTCTGATGGCTTTTTCATCTCACTCGGAGCAAAAGCCAAAGTCTATATAATGTCTTCTTATCAGGTCTTGGATGTCTGTGGCTTTAGACTTTCGGGTGAAATTATTTACACAGGATATTGCTTCATGTGGCTTTTATCGCACAGGATACATATTAGTATACGTAATTTTACCCTTTAAACCCTGAATTGGTGTTACCTGTCCTATTATCTTTTCACATAAAAGTTTAAAATACTTTAATATTATAATTAAAGATACAAATCCCAAATGAACAACAATAACCAGCTATATTAGTCAACTATGACTGCATAGCAAAATATCCCAAAACTTAGTGACTTAAAACAAAACAAAAAAATATTGTCTCATAGGTCCTATGGGTCAGGAATTTGAGAGAAACCTCATTGGGTAGCTCTGATGCTGAGTCTCTCATGAGTTTATAGTCACCATGTTGAGTGGGATTGCAATAGTATAAAGGCTCGACTGGATGTTATCATACACAGTCAAGATGGTGCTTCTGCATGGCTGTTGGCAGGAAGCCTCAGCACCTCACAACATGGGCCTCTCCATAGGGCTCCTTGCCTGTCTTCACAATATGGCAGCAGGCTTCCCACGGAACAAATAATCCAAGACAAAGAATGGAAGCCACAATGTCTTTTATGACCTAGTTTCAGAAGTCATTCCCTACTATTTGTATAGAGTTTTATTGGTGACAGAAGTCATCCCTATTTACTGTGGGACTACACAGGACCTAAACAACAGGACCTGGGGGTCCCTGGGCGCCATCTTAGCCACTAACTGTAGCTCTATAGCACGTGGTGGTAGTGGAACCCTGGAGGAGCACAGCGAACTTCTGAAAATCATTCCCCATACTTTCCAAACTCACCTACACCTTCCACTGCCTGCAAACGAAGGGAACTCTGGTTAACATGCGAGGCGCTCACAAATGAGGAATTTCCAAGGGGGGGAGGAACTCCCCTTTTAGTATAGAACTGCAAATTGTTGGCTAGTATGGGTCTCCTGCCTAAATAAACAAACCTACATTCAGTCCAACACTCTCTCCCAAGAAAGTTGCTCCCTGTAATTGGCAGAAACGCTTTGCCAAATGGCAGATGTAATGAGCCATCTCTCTGTGTTTTGGTGTAGGCAAAACGGCTGGTTTTCCTTCTTTCTATTTTCTTCTTGCGTTCTGGCCCATTTCCATGGCCACACCCTTCTCTTCCTTTCCAACAATTTGCTGCTGTCCTCAGGCACCAACTATTTACAGTGGGGACATGCCTCTTTGGAGAAGGCTGCTTTGTATTTAATCTGTCTATTTGACATAATATTCCACCCATGTCCATATTTCCTATTTTTCATAACTGGATTTCAAACTGGGCTATCCGTCTTAACTCAGCATTCATTCTTATTCTCTCCATTATATCTTGCTGGACATTTCTCAAGCACATTGTTTATAAAATATGTAAGCACACAGCCTTAAAAAGGACCTGTTCCTGTAAAATGGTCAGTAACAATAGCTTTGCTGTTCAACATTATCACCGCCCAGACTCACTTATCCCCTCAAAATAGTGTTCGCCATATCAGTGCAATGCCATCCATTCTGCTCCTGATCATGACACTATTTCTTGGTGTTTTTACAAAACAAGTCATTATTCAAAGCCAAAAAGCTACATGGAATGCCAATAAGGAAGAGCTAACCCAGCCAGGACAGAGAAAATAGTCACTTAATCCTGACTGTTAGTCCCAAATCCTCCAGGAAGATTTGTAGTGTAAGGTTCAGGGATTTTGTTGAGCAACTCATCATTAATGCTAATAAGAATCTGACATCATGGTCTCTTTTCTAGAAACTTCTGCTGTCCACCAGGACACGCTCAGTGGGAAATACATCCACCATCCACCTTCCTGCCTAGGAGACCAAAATTCATTATTGCCACCCTGCAACCTAGAATTTTTTTTAACTTGTTAATGCTGCTGAAGATGGCAAAATAATGCCTTCTGGCGACCTGTATATTTGCTGTTGCCATCTTCACTGATAAATTGCCCAATTTTCTTAGCAAATTCAGCAACAATAACAGTTTTCTGCTAGCAAAATAACCTTTCATTTCATAAAAAAAAAATGGGATGGAATGGAAACAAGCAAAGAAGTTTCATGTCTCCTATAAAGCAAAGTTCCTACTTTTCTGTTTTCACTAGCTGTGGGTGGGGACTGGTTTTTCATTCTTGATAAATAAAAATGTTACCTTCTAGATTTAGACTGTTGCTGTCCTTGGACTGGTGGCCAAATAATTTTGTTGGAAGAGATCTATCGCAATACTTTATAACCTCATAGGAGATGTAGTGGATGCTCTTTTTTTTTTTTTTTTTTTTTCCATTTGCCTGACATCTATCCCACCATGATCTGATAGCAACACCACTTTTCTATGGCTAAGATTCTTAGTTATTGTGTTCAGCAGAACATATTGTAGGAATTACTGCCTTCATCCATCAACAAGGAGAGAAATATCTTCAAAGACAGATCTGGGTGACGAGAAAGATCTGATTTCAACATTGGTTATGCACCTCTGCTGAAGAGGAGAGAGCGAAGGAAAAGTTTTCATCACGACCCATACCTAACACCAAGATGAAGCCAAAGACTTTGAAAATTTGGTGTGATGTCAACTGGAACAAAGAGACAAATAAAAAGCAAGAATCATGAGCCACCCCCATGGAGAGACCATGTTGCAAACTGTCAATGATGCCTACCTTCAGAGATGCCTAGGCAGGAAAAATATAAGCATCCAAGTTACAAAAACATCAACAACCAGACACTGATGGTGAAATAAGTTTCCAGTAAAGTGAAAGCCAAGAAATTCTGACTTTGTGATTTATTGGTGCTCAATCCTCAATAGCCCTGATTTAACTTTAATCCTAACATTCAAGCCCACATTTCTAGAGTCAAACTCTACCCTGAGCATGTCTCATGTCTGTGGCTGCTTCCCAGTTCTCAACCAAACACAGACAGGTGGGAAGATACATAACTATGACATGATATGCCATATGATGGAGGCAATGGAGTACAGAAAAGAACCCTAGGCTCTGGGGTTGTGTTGACTTGGGTGGAATTCTGACTCTGCCACTTGGCAAATGGGCATATTGGCAAAATGACTGATCTCCTTGTGCCTCAGTTTCCTCATTTTCAGAAGGCTGAGAATTCCATCTAGTGCACAGGGTTTAACATAGCTTGGGTAAGGTTAGGTATGTAAAGAGGACTGGTGCAGAGCAGGAGTTTCACAGTATGAGATTCTATCGTTCCTTTTCCCAGTCTCTCTTTTAGACAATTAAAACATTGACATAGAGACATAAGTTTCAAGTCTCCATAGTTTAGTGAGCTTTGCTTTTTTCTATAGTTAGAGAATGTCCCTCTGACCCAAGATGACCCAATGCATGTGCAGCAGGCACTTGTTTAGCGGCCAGCCACAGGTGCACTCTCATTTATTCTTATAAATTGGCCATTCCTTGGCCTTCATTGTAGGAGTACCCTCCACCTACTCTCAGGCATATTGCTCAGGAGAGGCTGAGCCAAACTTCCTCTGAATCCAGGCTAGAGAACATGACTCATGTCTGGTCATTGGAACTGGCTCAGGTGTGGACATTTGACCCAAGCAGGCCAATGAAACTCAAGCCAGGAAGTTTGCTGGTACAGTAGAGAAAAAGTTTGCTTTGCATTGGAGTTGCTAAACCAGAAGCTTCTGGGGGTGTCACCAGTGGAGGCTAAATACCTGAGTGGAGCTAACACAGACAAATGCTTAAATGAGTAAGACTGAGTCCTGACAACATCATTAGAACTCCTAGATCCAGCTGATATTAATGCAACTTTTATTCTTTAGCTTTTTCGATATGTGAGCCAAACATTTATTTGTTTACTGTTTTACTTTCAATCTATTTGTTTCTTTGAATCTAAAGCATGTCCCTTGTAGACAACAAATAGCTGGATCCTGTTTTTATCCACTTTGCTAATCTCTCTACCTTTTGATTGGAATGTTTGATTCATTTACAATTAATGTAATTCTTTAAAGGTAGGATTTACATCTTCCACTTTTTTATATACTTTCTGTATGTCTCATCTTATATTCTTCCATTTTTCCACTAGTGACTTGTTTTGTATTAAATAGATACTTTCAATTTACCATTTTATTTTCTGTGTTCCTTTTTTTACAATACATTTTAAGTTATTTTTCTTAGTAATTGCCCTAGGGACTGTGATTAACATCTTTACTCATAATAATCTAGTTTGGATTAATGCTAACTTAATTTTAATAGGATACAGAAATTTTGCTTCAAATAAAGAACATTTCCTTCCCTTCTCCTCTATGCTATTTTTATTATCCAAATTATATTTTATACATTATAAGGTTGTAGCTCAGTTTTATAATTATTTGTTTATGTAGTTGTCTTTTAAATCAGATAAAAAAGTAATTACAAAAAATATACATTTATACTATATTTACCTATGTAGTTACTTTTACTGGTATGAATCAATACTTTCTTCTCTTTTTCTCTTTTTTTCTTATAAAATGTTGAAGTTCAATCATTTGTATTCTAAAGTGTCTTTTGTGATATTGCATGCCATGGGGGACATCTAAAAGGGCAATGGGGTATCTCCTATATAAACCTATCTTTTGTTTCTGGGTTCAGCGACATCAGGTCTATGAAATACAGTGAATTACTATAAGACACATTTATTTATTGATATTAATCAATATCTTCTAACTCAGGGCAACCAAATTTAAATAATAAACCTGTAGATTAAAGTTGTTAAAAATTCTTTTCTATTCTTCTTATTGAGTTTAGTTCCCCTCCCCATGACTAGGCTGGTCTATTGATTTGCTTGACTAGCAGAATACAGTTGCAGTGATGTTCTAGACTATCTGACACTAGGTTTCAAAAGATCTTCTGCCTTCTGCCTGAATTTCCTGGAATTCTTACTCTGGGACCCCTGAGCCACCATATGAGTCAGCCACTTAAATTCTACACTGTGCTGGGGAAGTCTCATGGAGGTTCCCCAGGTGACAGACTCAGGAAATCCTAGACTTGCAACCATCCTTGTGCCAAGGAATCAGGCATGTGAGTGGAGCCATCTTGGACTCTCCATACTCACTCATCCCCAAGCTGAAGAGCAATGAGCGTCCATCAAAGCCCCGTTGAACTCCTGACCCACGAAATCACAAGATATAATTAAACAGTAGTTGTTTTAAGTCATAGTGTGTTGGGACAGTTTGTTATGCAGCCGGAGATTATGTGACAAAGTGATTCAGACCTTGTTCATCTGAACCAGGTGGAATGGACCAGTAGAAGTCGCCTAGATGTAGGGTCTCAAACTGAAGCACCAATACGGGCATCCACGCAGCTAATGTAAATGAATGAATAATCCAGGTGGACGGGGCAGGATTTATGCAACCCAGAGAGCATATGTCATGTCTGGGGAAGAAAGCCAATTGTTGCCTTGAGGGAACACAAGCCTAGTGTTGCCAGACTTTTTCAAGAGCTGTCAGATTTTTAAATGCAAAAATCCCAATTTTTTAACTGTTGGGAACTAATTAAAAAATATATATATATAATATTACTCTTGCAAGCCAAGTAATGCACACCTGCAGGCTGCACTTTCTCCCAGCTACTAGTTTGTAATCTGACTCAACCCCCTCAACAACAATATCAACAACAACAGATGAGAAAATGTTAGTTCAGACAAGAGATGTGTCAAGCTTGAGTTCCACTCTGTGTTAACATTCTAAAAAGGCCTGGGGCCCATGTCTTCCCTGCATGGTCCAGGGCTTTTGTGTGCCTGGTCACGACAGAGAATTCTCAGCCAGGTGGCACACTTGGGGTCCTCAGGTTGGACAGAAATGAAAATGATACAACTTAAAGCCCTCAGCAAGCTCTCAGAATGGAACTGCCCAGAACTGGCAGAGCCACAGCTCATCGTGCCCGAGAATGCCCATATCACTACAGCAGGGGCAGGGAGAAATTTCTGGCCTTCCACCAGAGTTTCCCTCCGAGCAATGAGACTTTTATCTGTTTCATTTGTTCATGCTTTCCAGTGACATTTGCTTTGTACCACAAATTTGGTAAATAAAAGCATGCCAACTGATGTCCTCTTTCATCAGAACTTATTGGGAGGGCATACTCAACCATTTGCTTTGTCTCCCAAATAAGTGAAGCCTCTGTATTAATTAAGGCAGGCTCACTCCTGTACCTAAAAATTCCAAATTGTAAGTACTTTAATGGAATACAAGGATTATTCTTGCTTATGCAACAGTTCCGTGTGGGTGTGCATTTGACTGCATTTTGCTGTCTTCCAAACAAGGACTTGTAGGCCAAGTTCCTTCCATCCCTTGTCTCTGATGTCACCTTGGGCCTTGGAGTATTTTACTTCTAGTCTTATGGATGGAGAAGACCCAGACATGAAGGGTCGCATTAGAGAGGTTGTTTGTTTGTTTATTTGTTTTAGATAGGCTAGGACTGGACATTCATGTACATCAGTTCTGCTCACATTTCACTGGCCAAAGCACAGTCATGTGATCCCTCTCCACAGCAAGGGTGGCTGGGAAATGTAGTCTAGCTGTGTGTCCAGGAGGAAAGGGAATTGGATTCTTGCCGCCAACAAGCCCCATTCTCCAGGGTTGGCTTCATGTAAGGGGCTCCCTGAGCTGGATTGGGCTGAATACTAAAAGCACCTTGTCCTCGCAGGGTGGGGTAGAGTCATGATTTTCAGTTTTCTTCAGCATTTCAGAGATTGTAGAGCTGCCTGATGTTTCTACCATAGAAAGACTCCTATAAGGGACTGTGCCCAGATTTCATGTTACTGTTCAGATTAGAAACAATAGTAACTAGCTATGGAACATCTTCTGGAAATTGTCATACTCTAAATCAAAAGTTCAAAAGGAATGTATGCTGCTGATGCTCAGGGCCACGTTGCTAATAATCACTAACACTGAATGCTTACTATTTGCCGGGAACTGTTACAGAAGCACTTTAGCCAGGGCTGGTCCAAGAAGCTTTGTGCAGCATAATGTAATTAGGTGGGATTAAAAAAAAAAAAGTCAGGATCAAGGTTAGAAGGGAGGTCTTAAGACAGTGTTCTGCTCTCATAGAGTGAGATTTATATCAGCGGGGTTGATAAAAATGTTGGCCTGCATTACCTTTGAAATATATAAGTGGACAGGCAGTTGGCAAATACACAATGTGGAAAATCTACCTCATGCTTCATAAAGCATCCTGGACCCAGGGTGGTCGAGAATTAATCTAGGGCTCTCCCACTTAAATTGCAGGTATTCCTTACTCTCTGTTTCTTGCCCTGGTGACCAGGACTCTGGCAAAAGAACAAAGAGAAACCAATGCAGTTTAATTCTTGGCACAGATAATAAGAGCATTGCAGTCTAGCATTTGGTGGTATTATAGAAGAACGAAAATATTCAAAGCCAGACGTCTCCTCTGCTTTCCTTGGGAGAGAACCTCCGGCTGGTGGTAGAAGAGCCAAGTAGGTCCCTCCCCGAAATGTTTTCTGTTTCTGATTTCTGGATTGGCTTTATTCTTTACTCCTCCCTGGCTACAAGCACAGCTCACATGTTCCTGGATATCACGAGTGGGTGAAGTCCTAAAGCAGGTGGGCTTCATTCCTCCCACCCCCATGCAGCATCCTTCTCTGCTTGTGTAACTCTCAGTCATTTCCCATTCCCTCAGTTCAGGAGACGAACGTCAAACTAATGAATTTTTATTAGATTGTCATTATCTGAATGTCTTATTCCTCCAGGAGTATTTGAAGCCTGCAAAAAGGTGTGCTGGCTAGGACAGGGGCATTTCTCTGTTGCTGGATTCCAGGCACCATGAAGAAATTGGGTTTCAGTGGGGCTTAGGAGCAGTGATGACTTCACAAGATGAAAAACCTGTCCCAGGAAGCAGTTCTATGAGGACGATGGCTGACGATGAAAAGTTGGGCCAGACAGCCTGATTATGGGGACAGAGGGTCAGTTAACGGAGCCTGGACAGTCTTCACTGGAGCCCTATCTCTGCCACTCACTTGTCGTGTGGCCCAGGGCAACTTATTTTTTCTGAGACTCAGCTTCCTGACCAAGAAATGGCCATAAACTGCCTTAATGAAATTAAATTAACGAGATCAGATTTGCCAAAATGTTCTCGAACTGTAAAATGCCAAATCAAAGGGAAGTATCTCTGTTTTCCTAAGGAGGCACTATTTCTGACTTCTGAATGGAGGGTTCTGATGAGGAAGGGACACAGACAGCATCCTCAGTCACCCGGTGCAGGGAGGGGGTCAGGGGGTGGAGGAGGGGGGACTTCTGCTTGGTGGTGGGGAATGGAGGCGTGCCTCGAACAGGGATTTAAAAGAAATCAGGGAAAAGAATGCCAGAGAGAGGAGGGGAGGGGCATTCCAGGACCAAAGTAAAAGCTGATGAACCATCTGGCCAGTGGAGGCCAACACCCAGGCTCATGGGACATGACCTGGGGAGCCCCGTTCCAGGGTATAAGTTGGTGCCAGTGCTGGTCACTGCCCTCTGGAGGGTGAGCAGAGACAGAAAAAGAGAAGCCTATACCCCTGGGGAGTGAGCAGGTCCAAGACTGGATCCTCGCTGCCACTCCACGAGCTGGTTGTTGCCAGGCTCCGTGTGGGGCTCACCCGCTGGGCTGTGGGCACTGGCCTGTATTAATCAATAAGGCCCTAGGCAATGCTGAAGGTCTGGGGGCAGCTTCAAGTCAGTTGGGTCTTGGCATTGCATTCAGTGTTGTGTTAGTTTGAAAAGACCAGGGGATGGGGAGGGGTGGCTCCTGGGTGGCTCAGTTGGTTAAATGTCTGCCTTTGGCTCAGGTCATGATTCCAGGGTCCTGGGACTGAGCCCTGCATCAGGCTCCCTGTTCAGCATGGAGGCTATTTCTCCTTCTTGTCTGCCCACAACTGTCCCTGCTTGACAGAGGGGGATGATGTGGCCCTGGGTGATTGGCCAGATGTTGTCTTGGGGGTAACTGGTGTGCTTGCATCCTATCAGAATGGGGGATGCTGTGTCATGGTGTCACAAGGTGTGACAGCCCCATGCCTCAGGCATCCAAGCATCTTCCAGGCTCAGGAATTTAGGAGCATGAGAACAGCCCCCAGCAACTGATTGGAACTCATGGGTAAAAGAAAACTGATTTGGTATGACTCTGTAAATGTCACCTGCCGGATGCTTATCTGCTTGTTGAGTATTAATTACTCACGTGGTTCTGGTTTCCATGGGATCATTTGAGCACAAGAAAGAAGGAAAGAAAAAAAAAACCCACAGAAATTAGAACATGGGTGAAGGTAGCTCAAACCTTACCCTTCTATCATTACTCCTCTTATATTTATGCAAATACAGCACCATTACTGCGGATGCCACGCTATTCAGATATATATTTACAATGCAAATAAACAAGGGTCTTTGTTTTCCATTGGAGGCCCGAACATTCTAGCTCTTCCATTGCTCTGAAGATACTGGACCAGCATCTATTGCAGTGGCTTCTATATGGCTTGTGAGTTGCCCCTCACCCTTCCCGTGCCCGCACACGACAGTAATTGATCATGTCATGCTTTTCCACTGAGCCAGACACAGCCTCAGAATCCTTCTCAACACAGATGTCCAGGCAGCTAATACCAACTGATTGGAATTGATATAAGAGATAAAAATGATGTGTCATCTTTGATTTAATCCCTCCCTACCATAAGTTAATCTGATTAGGAAAAAAAGTGCAGAGGCTTACTGCCTTTTTCCCTCCCCCTGGCCCCTGATGTTTGCTTCACATTTGTGAGGGAGCTTTGGCTCAATAAAGAGTAGTGCAGAGGCAGGAGCAAAAAAAATTTTGGAAGTTGTATGCAGACCCAAGTCCAAATGTGTTCTCTCTCCCTGCCCTCCCACCCTGCCCCTGGCCCCTTTCCCCCTGAATCTTAACTCCCAGGGCAACAAAAAGGTGAGGGTATATGACAGAGTATAGGACAGAGCCTACCCATGGGGAGTGGGAGCTAGGTTTCCCAGTAGTGTCATTTATATCTGGATTTAAGCTAAAGAAATGGGCCAGAGCTTGGAGACATTCAGCTACTGAAGGTGCCAGGCAGGAAGCAAGCCACAGGGCCACCCAGTAGGAAAAACAAAAAGGAAACAAGGGTTGCCATAGTTCCCTCTTCTTGGAGTTTGGATTTTTCCAGAGTTGGCTAACATAAGACTCTTTTCAGAGTGAGTCCAATGTTAAGTTAGATGCTTTTCTAGGATTGCTTCCTCATTCATTCACTCAACAGAATTTGCTGAAAACCCACTAGGAGCTGGGTACTGTAACAGTTGGGATCCATCCGTAAACAAAAGACCCAGTCCTACCTTTAGGGAACCTACAGGCAATTGTGAATTATCATGAAGTCTGATGAGGTCTGGAACACAGGAAATGCAAAACACGGTGGGCCTTGTTTATCTAAACATCTATGTACATGTTGGCATGAGTAATCCATCTTCAAACCCATGGCTTGCCTTGAAATCAGGGTAACAGTCAATTTTAACTCTGCCTTTAGGAGCAAAAATCAAACACTATTGGGGAGTTTGGTCTGTTGCAATAGTATCTGACTTGTGGTCTCTTGCTCTTTCAGCAGTAACTCATTAAACACCAACCCTAATGAACTTTTGTTTTTGACAAAACCTGTCTTTAGAGACTTTACAGAAAAGGACCATGTTGCATTTACAACCAACCCCCTCTGTGTCACAAGGGTATAAACAGGACAGTCTGGGTCCTTGTGGGATTGGGTCCAGCAGAGTCCCCTGACTTAACCCCCTCATGTCTGTTGTAGCAGGCTCAGTCCTACAAGCACAGTTAGAAATCAAAGCCTCACATTAGCCCCATGAGGCTGAGAGGAGAGGTTATCATCCCAGTGGTTTTTTTTGTTTGTTTGTTTGTTTTTTTCTGAAACAGCCTGGGCCAGGTCAACATATATAATTTTTTTTCTCTTTCAGCTCAGTGTTCACATTCACTGAAATACGCTAATAATCCCAGGCCCTTGGTGGGAAAATAAATTTTACCGCTAGTGCAAAAAGAAGAGGCAGAGATAGGGATAAGGGAGCAGCAGCAAATAGAATTTTATAGTTTTCCAAGAGAGGAGTCCCTAAGACTCTGTGAAAACAACACTGAATATTGACAATCCTCACTGAAAAAATGCAGCCCCCAAGACGGTCCTCAATTGTCACTGCCTCCTGCCGTTCCTGCCCTCATGCAGTCCTCCCCCACATGGTTTCTCACAAGCTTATGTCTTGAGTGTTCTGTCCCCTTTTCTCTCAGCTGTCTGTCTCTGGGGAAGCGCCCTGCTAGGTTGTGAGCAGATCTGTGAGGAAGATCACATGGCAAGGAAACGACATCTCTGGCCCCAGCCCCAGTCAAACCTTCGGATGACTGCAGTCCAGGCCATCAACTGCTTGACCACAATCTCGTGACAGACCCTGAGCCAGAAGCATCCAGCTAAGCTTCTCTCCTTCCCTGAGTCCCACGTAATAAAGGCTTGTTGTCAACTTGGAGTCATTTGTTCTGTGGCAGTAGATAACTCATTGTATCTCCTTTATTTTCTTCTTTAAGGACAGCCAATGTCTCCTCAGTGCAGAGGAGACAACACTTTTCTCATTTCCTACCTTAAAATACAGTAATCAGGGGCGCCTGGGTGGCTCAGTTGGTTAAGTGTCTGCCTTAGGCTCAGGTCATGATCTTGGAGACCCGGGATCGAGTCCCACATCAGGCTCCCTGCTCGGCGGGAAGCCTGCTTCTCCCTCTCTCACTCCCCCTGTTTGTGTTCCCTCTCTGGCTGTGTTTCTCTCTGTCAAATAAATAAAATCTTTAAAAAAATACAGTAATCAGTGATTGATTTGTTACTGAACATTTCTGTGCTCATCACATATCTTCAGTGATGGAACATGTGCCACAGTTAGCAGAATTCTTTCATGTATTCACTGAACAGGCATGTACCGGGCACCCAGTAACCACAGGCAAGGCAATGTCTGTGGACTGGGCTACAGAGATGAATGAACGCATTCTCTCTCTGTCTCTCTCAAGGGGCACATACTTCCAATGTCATGATAATGAAGACTAGAAGGTTCCAGATGGATCTGGGGAATTCAGAATGAGACAGTATTCTCTGTCCTCAAAGAGACTACTGGAACCTAAGTGGGAAGAGAAAACTTAGAGAAATCAGAAACAGAGATGATACTCTCAGCCTGTAGTTGGAACTTGATACTTTTGTAATGACTGAATACATGTAGGGCTGTTAATAGACAAATATTAAATGCTATGAAATTTACATAAGTATGAAATATTTGTTGGTTCCCTACTTTTTAAGTTCCCTAGGTTTCAATGAGTTATTAGAGAAAAAAAATTTCAAAGAACGGAACAAAACAACAGCAACAAAAGAAAACCTCCACTTCCCTTCCTGGGCAGTTACACTTCTCTCCACTAGCTCCCGATTGCACATAAAGAAAACTAATTCAAATTTCTCAATTCTATAAAACTCCATGGAGAATTTCCTGTACTGGCCTATGCCACCCCATTGTCCAGTTGAAGGAAAGGGCTCGTTGCATGTGAAATACACCAGAATCTCACTATAATACTGTCCTAAAAACGCATGCTGTAAAGGTTCTTTTTTGGCAAGGTCTTTTTATGTCTTTGTTGAATATGATAATAGAAAAACTGCACTAGAAGTTTTATGTGTTTCTGTTTGCCTCAATTCTTATTCTTGGTTTGGGCTTATAACAGGTAGACTATTGAAATAAAGTGCACATGGTAGAGTAGGCTTTATATCCATGGTAAACCAGTTGTCTTAAAACAAGTACTTTTTTTTTTTTTTTAAGACTGAATCTGGCCTGTATGGTATGATGGCTGTTGATATTGTGTTTTTAATTAAGCCATAATTTATATTCTCATTATTACCTTTAAACTATGGCTAAGGAGTACTTAAAGATTTTCATATAATAGTTCCTTCTACCCATGTTTCTATCAAAAATGGGAAAATTAAAAAGCAGACTTAAAAAGGCACATATTTCAAGAAGAATGGGAATTGTAAAACAGTAATTTCTGGTCTGTTTTACTCATTACCATCACTTGCCTGCTCCTTGTAGGCAGTTAAGTCCTCCATCCCGGCAATAGAACTCTTGATGGCCATTCTCCAATACGCCTGGGAATCCCTTGGTGGTTGATCCTCAATATAGCATATAATTTCCTCCATAAAAATCAGTCAAGAGAAACAACTAGAATACACATGTGAATACAAAAAAACTTAGGGGTAAGGCTGTTATGCTGGGCTGTTGACTAGGTTCACTGACTTGCTTTCTGAAGTTTTGCTACATGCTAACTCTACAGTGCCCACCATTCAAAGTCCTGCTGGCCACTTACTGCCCTTGGAGAGCCTTAATGAACAGTAATAAATCCAAATCCTGAAGGTCTATCATGACTGATCCCTGGTACCGTGTGCCCTTTCCCTGTCTGCCCTTTTCCCCCCTTTCCCTTTTCCCTAGCTAGAACCCCCATGCTTTGATGAATTCTCACATGTAAAAGCTATTGTAAAAGTTTATTTTAATTTTTAAATTTTATTATTTATTTATTAATACTTTATTTTTTCAGTGTTCCAAGATTCATTGTTTATGCCCCACACCCAGTGCTCCATGCAATATGTGCCCTCAATACCCACCACCAGCTTCCCCCATCTATGTGTTTCTTTTTTAGAAAGAGAAGGAGCACATGCATCAGCAGGGGCAGGGGCAGAGGGAGAGAGAGAATCCCAAGCAGGCTCCACAATCGGCACAGAGCCCAACGCGTGGCTTCCTGAGACCATGACCTGAGCCAAAGTGAAGAGTGGGACACTTAACCAACTGAGCCACCCAGGTGTCCCTCAGACCTTCTTTTTTTAGTGGAATGAATGCTATAATGACTAGATGTATGATGAAGTGCTAGTGCTTTCCAAAGGCCCCAGAAAAGTATCTTCAAATAGAAGAGAAAATGGGAGCTCAGAGAGCACATGCCACAAGACACACTTCCAAGATTGCCCAGCTGGTCAGTGATACAGCGCAGGATGGACTGTTTCCACACCTCACTGGGGGCAGACTCAATATTAGGTACACAGCGCTTTCTGTAATTGTTAAGAATGAATCTGCTTGGTTTTATTTCTCAAATTCTGAGTCTCGAATATTTCTTACCCACCAGTCCATGTAATTTAATATAAAGAGGGAAGATGAAGAATTAAGAAAAAGGGAACTGATGTCTGACAAATCCTTAACATATAAGCCAAGCACCACAGCAGTCACTGTTCATACCTTATTCTACCCTGGGGGGCAGGCATTATTTGTCCCATCTTTTAGATAACTAAGACCCAAAAGCACTAAGTGAATTGTTTATTCTCATAGTGGTAAAGATTTGAACCCAGGAAAGTGACTCTATGGTGCACTCTTCTCAGGAGAAATGGTTAGGATTGTGGTACATTTATCTGTACTATGTCCCTCTTCCCTCCCCCTAGGGTTTTCTCACCTGTGCGCTTCCCACTGTCTGGCCCACATTCATCTTTCAAGACCCAGATCAATTCTGGCTTCTGGTGAAACTTCCCTGAACCATCAGCCACTTTGCTGTCCCCTTTCTCCAGCCACTTCTCCAACCACTCGCAGAAGCTCCTGCTTTGTAAATGTCTTTCTGTACAATGTAGCACTTTATTATATTGGTATAAATGGCTCTAATAGACAATACTTATTTTTTAATCATCTTGTACACGATACTGTGTCTCCTCAGTTCCTTGTGTGCAGGGGATTTATTTTATTTTTGTCCTCTAGTGTGTGTGTGTGTGTGTGTGTGTGTGTGTGTGTGTGTGTGTGTATTGACTTCCCAGTAAACATTTGCTCTTCCTGGAGCAGCTCAGTTTCCCTTTGGGGAATTACCAACTCTCCATTGTGCAGTCTTGGAGAGAGGGTAATCAGAGACAATGGGCATGCATTAGGGAAGGTAAGGAGGCCAGGTCCTTCTTCTAGGCACCCCCAGTACAGCCAGAGGTGAACACATAGCCAAAGATCAGCCAATTGGGAGCTTTCTTCTGGGAACCTAAGATCTCACTGGTGGCCACTTATTGCCGTGAAATCATGCCCAGCGGGCTGTCCTGCTAGGAGTCCAGCGCTGGGCTTTTTGCTAGCTGACCATCGCTGTGGCCTCTGCTCTTGCTTTGTTCTAGGTAGGCCTGGCCCTCTGGCCTCCAACCAGTTCTGTGGGTCCTGAGACATTCCAAATACTTCCTCTTTGTTTTCTCTGGTTTGGTTGGTTGTAACCATATGCTCCCCCAGAAACTAAGCCCTGGGTGGATTCAGATCAGCACTGTAAGTATAAAATCTTGCTGATTGCCTTTCTGAAGTTCCAATATAATTTCTACCCAAGATATGTGATGAATAATGCGTATCTGACTCTGTGGTAGAGCCTGAGCTTCTAAGAGGGCTGAGACTATGTTTTGGATACCTTCTTCCTTGGCTGTCCATTGTAAATCCAAACAGCCTATCCTGCTTTCTCTACACTTGGTGCTTGGGGTGGGGGTGATGTTAAAAAGTGACAGTAGAGGTCACATCCCCTGCTCTCTGCCCTTATCACGATGGCACTGCCACATGGGCCTTTTGGTGTAAGACAAGTGCACTGTGTTAGTTTGTCATGAAACCGCATCCCATTCCTCAAATCAGCCAGAAACTGGGAAAACAGAAATTAAATACAAAGCAAGAGGGATGGAGCAAGGCGAGGAAAGGGAAGGCCAGGTGTGGATGGATGACAGGCAGAGGGCGGCTGCAGGTGGGGCGCACCACTCTCCACGGCTTCTCCAGGAGCATGCTGTGTCTCCTCTTTGCAGTAGAGTGCTTGCCCGGGAATAGCAAATTGGAGCACCATGTTGGAGCCAGGCTCAAAACGATAAACTTCTCCCCAGAGAGGCCATTAGGAGTTAAACTGGGGAAAATTCTTCTCACCACCATTTCCCTTAAAACTGGGAATGTATGCCATCATTTTTCTCAAACTTAGAGTCAGAGGGGGCTCATTAAACTCACTTACACATTCTCCAAATGTATCTGAAATCAGGGAAATGAGGTCAGGTAGGAATCAGTTCTTAGAAGCAGCTTGATGCTTAAAAAACAGCAGCCTGGATGATCCCTGATCTTGTAATGTCTCTAGGAACTATTGGTTGAAGACAACAAAATTCAAAGTTCAGCCCTTATCTCAAATGAAATTCTCCTAATAACCCTGAAGGAAATTCTAGCTTTGCTTCTTCTGTATCCTTTGGAGAACATACCCTATGCCCTTAGAAAAAATCCAGTTTTACACTGAGTTTCATTTAGAAAAATATCTCCAACCCCACAGCCTACGGAAGCGTGGACTGCCCCTCGCCACCTGCACCTCAGTTAGGAAACTCTGAGGGAAAACACATCATGTGTGTTCTGAGGCCGATAGTGAAAATTCCTACAGATCCATATTCTGATCTGTAAAAGTCCTTTGTCTCTAGGAAAAGATACAACTAAAGAGAAGGGGTAGATGTGGATATGGTAATGGGTCTAGGGCTGTCAGTGGCCATTCAGGCAACTCATGGGTCAGCAAACTTGGTAATGAAGCCAACAGATTAGGTCAACCCAGAAGAAAAGAGAGACAAGATGGGGGAGGAACCAAGTCTTCAGGGCATGGCTTATGACCCTAAATTGAGCTATTCCTGAAGCCATCACCCCCTGAACTTTCCAGTTATGGGAGCCAATTAAACCCCTTTAGTTTATTCCTGTTAGATTTCCATCACTTTACAGCTCGCGTAGCCACCCTGGTGCTGGATGATGAACCACCTAGACCAGCTTCTGCCCCTGGGACCCACCTTAGGCACGTCTCTTCTCTGGGTCTCAGTTTCCCCATCTGTATAATGATGGGGTTGGGTGAAATGCCAGTTTGGCATTCTACTTTCTGCTAGAACTTCTTTAGCATTCCAGTTATTAAGTTTGGTGATGAGGGGTGGAAGTGTGACCCTGTCCATCAGCTACTTGTGAATGAAACAGGAGGTGAAAGGAAAAAAAAGTGCTTGTATATATAGGCAGAAAAGGGGAGGAAATCACCCGTCTCATGTAGATGGGGTAGGGGGAAGCTGGTGGCGAGAGTGTCTGCTTCCATCAGCCCTGAGCTGGACCCCTCTGCCCCTGTTGCCCGGGGTCCAGTGCAGGGCACACTTCGGTGCCAGCAATCATTACTTCCTGTATGGGGCTCATGCCAAGAGTTGTTGGGAGGCTGAGAGGAGTTTGGAACGTGTGATTGATAAATTTGCTAAGACAGTGTTGTCCAGAGCTTTTGCATTGGCTTCTCTGTACCCACATTTTAAAGCAGGAAGATTCCAGAACTATAGCTTGCATGACTGTGTATACACTGGACATTCATCTTGGTGATAGAGGATGCATTGCAGTTACCAGAAGTGATGTAGGAACCACCAGAACACATCCCTGTGATCACTTCTTTCCGCTCTCCCTCTTGGTCTCTGCGACCTCCCGCTCCTGTAAGTGTGGGGAAGGCACAATCTGGTGTCTTACACCCTAGGTCTTGGACTACAAAGATCTGAGTTCATGTCCCTCTTCTGTCTCTTACCAGTGGTACGACTTTGAGCTAGTGACCTAACCTCCTTGGGCCCCAGTGTCCTCTTCTATAAAATGGATGACTGTATTGATAGAGTATTGTTTTGTGGTGGCGCCATGCCCACCGGGCTTAGTGCAGATCTCAGCACATCCCTATCATTTAATCAAGGCCACGGGGCTTTATTGAGAATGATTTGATCACAATGTGTCCTCTGGATGAGCTTCTGAGTGGGTACTGTGCTTACTCACTTTCCACACTCAAATCCAAGTCCTTGATCTGTCCGATTATCTGGCTACAGGTGACTGTACCTCTCTTCCAGGTTTTATGTTATAACGTGAGGGTGAAAGAGATGGGTTCTGATTTCTCCTGATCGGCTTTCTAGCTGGATGATCTTAGGAGAGTTATTTAATTTCATTTAGTCTTCTTTTTTTTCTTCAGCAAGAAAATGCTAATTTGACCTGCACTGGTATTATGAGATCTGACGTGCACCTCGGGTACTTAGGACAATGCCTGCTCCTGAAATCAGACTGCTGCACGTGGCTGAGGAGGTGAGCTGAACCCCAGAGCCAGGATCTGGGCCTGACAACCACTGGCTATTTCCTGGCAGTAGGGCAGATCAAACATTAAGAGTGAGGGATAACGAAGGAAAGCGAAGCACCGGGGGTACATTCGACAGGTGCAGAAAAAGTTTTAACAGAAAGAAACAGATTCTACATGTCTAAGTCGCTGAAATGTGGCGGAAACACCATGTCCTGAAAGAGACTTAGAAGAATTATTGGTCCCCATGTGGTGACCCAGGGACACGGGCATTAAAAGCATCAAAAGTGCTTCTGCGTAGGAAGCCGTGAAGAGTAGTTTTCCAGCTGAAAGGCATAGGGGTTGGGGAGGGGGCAACTTTCTCAGGAGGCAGGGTCTCTAAATGCAAGCAGTGCCATAGGAAGGGCCAACTCACCAGTAACTGTGGTTGTGGCCCAAGACTTGGACTTGCTTTCCACAAGGCTGTAGAGAAGCCATTGCTAGAGTAGGTCTCCCCAGATGAAGACCTGGAGGCCTCCAGCCCAAGAATCAAGAGGAAAAGGGAATCAGGGGATTTTGAATGTGTTGGGTAGGGAAGGAAGATGCCTTAAGTAAGGGAGATGGTGAAGCCACCATTGTGGGCTTTACCATTTTCCACCATTTCCCTTCGATGGGGAGCACACACCTAATTAACCATTGCGTTGGAGCCTTCTTCCCACTGAGCTTGAGTTCATATAGACTGGAGGCTCCAGATGGCATTGTGGACTAACCAGCATTATGGGGAGGCTAAAACCAAAGTATTTCCATCCACTTTTCCCTCTCAGACCCCACTGAGTCTCGGCCATGGTCTTGGGCATGGAAATCCCAATGTGGATTGCTATAGGTGGGCTCTGGAAACATCTGTGGGCCAGGAATAACATACCTGGGCTGGAACTTGATTGTTTTCCAAACTCTGTGTGTGTGTGTGTGTGTGTGTGTGTGTGTGTGTGTAGCTGATGCGTAGTCACACTTGCCATCCCGATACATGTCTTGCTGCAAACGCACACTACTCTCAGCCCGAGAGCTTTCCTGCAGCTGCTAGGAACTCTAGGAGCCTTATCTAAAGACAGAGGAAGCCCTCAGCCTCCCCCCGCACAGCAGGGACAATGCTGAGATGTGTCTACACTGACTGTCAGGACTCCCCAGGGGGACTGAGCCCCACTGGTCTTACTGTAGAACCCAACTCAAAACATTCCCTTCATTGACTTTCCATAGGGGCTTCATTTCCACACCCAGCCAGTCCTTCCTGGGGCCACGACCCATATTCGTCTGCTCCCCATTACAGGCTGGTGGGGAGCTGAATGACACGATTTGTTACCTCATGGTTCTGAGGGCAGGAGATCTGAGATTAAGTGATCCACAATGACATTTGCACTTTGAGAATGAAGTTTTTAATCCCTTTAAAATACTGGAACACTTGAGATAGGAACCAGACTAGGGAATGGGTTTCCATCCTGGTGCAGAGCACGGCTTTGGAGTCAACTTAATTGATATGCTGCTCTTAATATTTAAAAACTTCTGGGAACAGATGTTGAACTGCCCACCAGTGCTCTGAAGGCACCTGCTGAGGCTCGGGTTTTGCGTTGAGGAGGTGTTGGCATGGCTATTTTGTGGTGGTCGATGGAGTTGATTTTGTGTTTCAAGAAGCACCCACAGACCTGGGTGGCCAAGGGCTTAATGTTATAACCCAACAAATTAAGGGCGAGTTGTTTGTTAGAGAGTAAGATGGCTACGCCTCCTTTCCAGCAGGCTCTGAACGTGCAGAGGGAATGAGAGGTGAGCTCACTCCCGAAAGCCTCAAGTCCAGGCTTCGGGTCTGGGGTCAGAGGGCAGAGTAGAGACCGGAGAGGTCAGAGGGCAGAGTAGAGACCGGATCTGTAGCCTCCTCTAGGCTCACGTTGGGGCTTTGGGAGGACACAAAGCTGCTGAACACCAAAGCTCAGAAGGAGAGGTCAGGGCACACACTGAAGAATTAAGTATTTGAATAGACATAACCAAAGAAGTAGACACATGGTACATGGTACCAGAAGCTTCGCCACCTTATGACATTGGAGGAGTTTACAAAGAAAAATTCTTTACTTCCTTTCTTTGACAAGTTATCTCAACGAGGGTTGTGAAATTCTCAAGACCAACTGTAACTTATTTTAATTAAAATCATGAATTTAGTTTTATTTGGGGGAGGGCAGGTGAGCCCAAAGAAACCACAAGGTAAGGATCCCTGGATTTTGACATCATTTCCCTTAAGGGGTGTATAACCTATAACATGATTCCACCAGAAACCTTCACAACTTGAAGTTCAAGAGTTGTTTTGTGCTCGTACCACGCACCATGAAACCTGCCAAGGACCTCTATTATTAAGATCCAGGCACAATCAGAAAGAAAAATTATGCTTTGCAATTAGCAAAGGAGTCAGGTGACCAGTTTCCTTCTGCTTTGCAACTTTCAATTTATTTAAGTTAAACAAAATCTTACCATTTCTTGAGTGGGAGCGGTGCTTACTTATTAAAAAAATTTTTTTTGAAACTCGAAGGACAGCTGACGGCCTGGGAACTCTTATAGCTGAAGTGTAGGAAAGGAGAGCAACTCTGCTCAAAAATTAGTCAGAGAAATACAGCATTTTGACAACCGGAAGAGAGCAGAATGTAATTAGAATTCTAACAAGGGCAGATAATACATAGGTCATAGGAATAAACAATGCACCTTCAAAGCCTTCACCTCCCCCGGGAGGTTCACGAGGAATGAGTCACTGGGGATTAGCTTCTGGAATTGAGAAGACAAGTTCTCCCCCATTAGTGACATCCCGCCTTATCGTCCCATTCCAGTTGATACCATAACCACACTTCTTCAGAGCGCTGGAGAGAGGGCCAAGAGGCTGGCAGACTCCTGTCCAATGGCAAATCTGCCTTGCTATTTCAGAGGACCATGGGGCTCCCGTTGGGATGATTTCCATTTGCACATGGGATGGGTTGCTCCTGATTTATTTCATTCATTTTGCAAAGCTCCACCGTTTATCTCTGGATGTGTCTTGTGTCTTATCTTCTGAGAGAGCCCCCTGGCCTACAGAGGTAGCCTGCCGGCTGAAACTTAATTAGGCAGCTTTTGAAGTTTCTGTGGCCCTCTGGCTGTCAGCCACTATCTCACCACGCAGAGATCCCTCGGGGAGCCCTGGGACCCAATCAGGAGGGGCCAGAGATGATTTCAAGACAAAACAATACATAAAACAACCTATCTTTCACCATAAGACCTGGAAAGGCCAGATTACCTTTGGCAAAACCAAAACATTCTAGGGTTGCAAGGAATCTTAAAGGTTATATAATTCAGGGTTTGGGATGCTGGTAGAAAGAAAGAAGGGGGCCAGAGAGACATTTGGCTGATGGGCCTAGTTCACCCTGGTTACCCAGATGTCTCAACAGCTCACTGATCCCTCAAAAGGGACGCGGAGGAAAGGAAAACAAAGGTGTTCCGGATGGAGGGGAAATCTACCAAGTCCCAGGTGACCTGAAAGCAGGCGTCTGTTCACCTTGGTTGTTGCTATAGTGCTAAGTTGCCACAAGGTGGCGACGAGCAAGACCGCTTTCGCTCTTAATAAAAAAAGTGCTTTTAGTGTTCAGTTTCAGGTACGGATACTTACAAGGTCAGGTCAACAGGGATTTCAGGATGTCCTACCAAGAAACTCTGGGCTCCCAGTGATAATCACAGACGTCTAGGCCTGGCTCACCTCCAAGGGTCTACTGCTTGATTGAAGAACCCTGTGGGCTCTCTGGGGTTTCTGTCCTTTCCTGGGTGGATCAGCTCAGCCGCAGGAGCGGAGCCTCTGAGGGTCTGCTGCGAAGATCCCAGACCTACTAGATGGGGAGGGTTAGCTATGCCATCTGACAGACTGTTTGTGCTTAGCTCACACGGTGGCAAGGGCGCAGAGAGCTCCTCCTAGGGGTTTCTATTCCTGAAACTAACAAGCCTTGTGGTTTCCCCAGTGTTATAACAGGAGCTTTATTGGAGGGATAGTGATTTTGTTCAGTTGGCACATCAGGTATTTGGACAGCCCTGCTGAGTCAAAATGAAGCAGTCAAATGAAATGGTCAGAATATAAGCCTATCACCACAGCAACAATGGAAATGACGTCCTACTTTTGTTTATACCACAGGTTGTAGCTCTGAAGCGGCTTTCTTTCTCAGCATAACTACTGACGAAGCAGGCGGAGGCAGGTATTATCAGAAGCTCAGCTGGCTCACAGGATGCCTCTGAGTGAATAGGACAAAGATGTTCCTTCCTCTGGGAGTGGAGGCAAAGCCTAGCACAGCTGGACGTCAGATCCCACTTGTCCGTCAGCTGGATCCTCTTGTGCAGGGCACAACATGCCCAACCATCCATGACAGCTCTGGGTGTTATCTCCATTTCTCAGGTGAGGAAACTAAGGCTCAAAGAGTCTAACTGACTTGTGCAAGGTCACATGTCTTGTAGCACTTCTAGCTACCGTTCCAATGTTCCCCTCACCACATACATCTCTCCTCCCAACTCACCCTCCAGCTTCATGTCAGCAAATAGCCCTTTTTGTTGCAGTTGCTAAAGTACATTTAATATAAGCATTTCATCTTTCCTCTCCTGTTCTCACCCAAATGTGCTATTTGCTGAGTCTAATAAATACCCAAATCTGGAGCCAGCCTTATAGGACTTTGACTCACTATGTAAAATTCCACCACAAAATGTAATCCTTTGAGACTGTTAAGGCTGCAGCTGCCAACAATTAATTTGTATTAAAATCCAAATGCATCTGGGAGAAAGTTCCATGAAGTTACTGCTTTCTAAACTATTCCTTAGAACACTAGTACTCTCAGATGAGGGGCATTCTAAACCATCCCGAGAGCACTGGTTCAAACATAGACCTCGGAGCGTCACCCCCAGAATTCCTGATTCGGTACATTTGGGGTTGGGCCTAACCGAAATTACAAATTTGCATTTCCAAGTTCCTCCAAATGAGGATTCCACACATTGGAGGTAAGGGTCCAGAAGATGCTAATGGGAATTCAACATGGTTTTAGTTTATATAAATACAAATATTTATTTGTGTTCTCAAGAAAAGTTAATTCAGAAGATAGTTCGAAAACTCCCATCACAAGCTATTAGAAGCCAACATTGCCATCTGGATTTAATTTATTAATTTATCCTCCAGTCATTTGAATAAACATTAATTAAGTATTGAAAGTGTTCCAAGGCCCTGTTCAAGTCCCTGGGGATTCAAGGATCTGATCCTTGTTGTCCAAGATCTCTCAATCTTTCAAAGGCACAGAGGAGCAAACAGACCCTTATAGCCCAACTTACTCTGCCTGAGAAAGATGGATGCTAGGGCTCTGGGAGCTGGGGGGGCTTTGGGTAATTTGGCGAGCCAACACAAGGAAATGGAAGGTGGAGACCAGCAGTCAAGAACCTTGTTTGAGAAACAGTCAACAAAACAAAGAGGCAGCCCATGGAATGGGAGAAGATATTTGCAAATGACACTACAGACAAAGGGCTGATATCAAAGATCTATAAAGAACTCCTCAAACCCAACAACCAAAAAAAAGATGATCACAACAGAAAACGGGCAGAAGACATGAACAGACACTTCTCCATAGAAGACATACAAATGGCTAACAGACACATGAAAAAATTTCATCATCATTAACCATCAGGGAAATTCAAATCAAAACCAAATTGAGATACCTCCTTTCAGCAGTCAGAATGGCCAAAATTAACATACAGGAAACAAGTGTTGTAGAGGCTGTGGAGAAAGGGGAACCCTCTTACACTTTCGGTGGGAATGTAAGTTGGTGCAGCCACTTTGGAAAACAGTGTGGATATTCCTTAAAAAATTAAAAATAGAGCTACCCTATGACCCTGCAATTGCACTACTATTTACCCCAAAGATTCAGAGGTAGTGAAAAGAAAGGCCATATGTACCCCAAAGTTCATTGCAGCAATGGCCACAATGACCAAACTGTGGAAAGAGCCAAGGTGCCCTTCAATAGACGAATGGATAAAGAAGATATGGTCCATACATACAATGGAATATTACACCTCCGTCAGAAAAGATGAATACTCAACTTTTGTAGCAACATGGATGAGACTGGAGGAGATTATGCTGAGTGAAATAAGCCAAGCAGAGCAAGTCAAGTATCATGTGGTTTCACTTACATGTGGAGCATAAGGAGTAACATGGAGGACAGTGAGAGAAGGAAAGGAAATGTGAACCGGGGTAAATCAGAGAGGGAGAAGAAGCATGAGAGACTTTGGACTCTGAGAAACAAACTGAGGATTTTGGAGGGAGGACGTGGGGAGATGGATGAGCCTGGTGGTGGGTATTGAAGGCACGACTTGCATGGAGCACTAGGTGTGGGCATACAATGAATCTTGGAACACTGAAAAAATAAACTATTATTAAAAAAAGAATCTTGTTTGAACTACTCTTTGCCTCAAAGGCAACAACTTCTATACTATTGGAGTCCTAGACCTGGGGCCCCCAACTTCACAGGTATAGGGGACCCAGGAACTCACAGAACATCAATGGTGACCAGGGCCCATTCATGGATACACAACCCATGTAGACCCACAGTCTCAGCAGCAGAGCTCCAAGCTTGGTTTAATGCTCTGCTGTTGCCATCTTGAAATGTGTACTAATGTTTGAACCAGGGACCCTACATTTTCACTTTGCTGTGGGCCCTGCAAAATTACGTAGCCCGTTGTGATAGTGGCAAAATGAGTCATTCCACAAAGTCTTTTAAGTCCCTACTAAGTATCTGACACGAATCATGCCTCAGAGGACCTGGGTTTGGTAGGATGCAGCGCCTGCCCGAGGAGCTATTGACTGAATGCAGAAGACAGACGCATGAATAGGGATTGACAATCCAGTGTGGGAAGCGAGGCAAAAGTAGAACACGCCCAGTGGTTCATGCCCACGGGAGAGAATTTCTCTCTGCCAAAGCCATCGGGATGTCAGTAGAAAGTTCTGTCTCTCCTGTTGGAATCATGGAAGACTGGAGTCCTCGCCCAGGTAATTTACTGTGGGAGGAGTGGGAGAGTCTCCAATCACACAGCACGTCACCCTCATGCCAAGTTTGGCTTTTGTCAAGGTAATGTCACTAATGTGCATTTTCCCCAGAGGCTTGTCAGATAAGCCAGGCCGTCCTGACATTGTAACAGATTTTTTATTTTTTATTTTTTATTTTTTAAAGTTTATTTTATTGTATTTTTTCAGTGTTCCAAGACTCATTGTTTATGCCCCCAAACCAGTGATCCATGAAATATGTGCCCCCAAAACCCACTACCAAGCTCATACAACCCCTGACCCCCTCCCATCCAAGACCCTCAGTTTGCTTCTGAGTCCACAGTCTCTCATGTATCATCTCCTACCTGATTTATCCCACTTCCCATTTCCTTTCCTTCTCCTACTGTCTCCATATTACTCCTTATGTTCCACAAGTAAGTGACACCATATGATACTTGCCTTTCTCTGCTTGGCTCATTTCACTCAGCATAATATCCTACAGTCCAGTCCATGTTGCGACAAAAGTAAGGTATTTATCCTTTCTGATGGAGGCATAATATCCCATTGTATATGTGTGCCACATATATTTATTCATTCATCTGTTGAAGGACACCTTGGCTCTTTCCACAGTTTGGTGATTGTGACCATTGCTGCAATGAACATTGGGGTACATATGGCCCTTCTTTTCACTACATCTGTATCTTTGGGGTAAATACCCAGTAGTGTAATTGCAGGTTCATATGGTAGCTCTATTTTTAATTTTTTAAGGACTATCCACACTGTTTTCCAAAGTGGCTGCACCAACTTGCATTCCCACCACCAGTGTAGGAGGGTTCCCCTTTCTCCTCAGCCTCTACAACAAGTTTCCTGTTTCCTGTCCTGTTAATTTTGGCCATTCTGACTGCTGAAAGGAGGTATCTCAATGTGATTTTGATTTGAATTTCCCTGATAGCTAGTGATGATGAACATTTTTCATGTGTCTGTTAGCCATTTGTATGCCTTCTATGTAGAAGTGACTCTTCATGTGTCCTGCCCATTTTTTTTAAAGTGGTGATCTTTATATTGGTTGTTGAGTTTGAGGAGTTCTTATTTTTTTTTACTTTAAATTTATTTTATTTTTTCAGTGTTCCAAGATTCATTGCCCATGCCCCATTTATTTTTAAGTGAAAAGTCAACTTCCTATCCTGACTCTTGAATTATATTCAGTGTCCCTGGCCATTTGAATGTAAGTCAACAAATATCCACCTTTAATCAGCTAACTTGAACTTCAAGTTACAGGTGTCCTGCAAAGAGTGGTCCACCGACCATTTGCATGAGGATCACCTAGGATGCTTGTTAAAAAGGCTGATTCCTAAGGCCAATCCACTGTGGAGTCCAAATTTTTTACTTGCTCTCTAGGTAATTCATAAACACATGGAAGTTTGAGAAGGTTCCTAGGAGCCTTGACAGGAGTAGGGCAGCAGACTACTGAAGTTTACTAAGTGGACACCAACCGATGTTTATTGATCTCTCCAAAATACCCAGCCCTCCAAGAGGCCCTGTTAGGGGATGTCAGAGATGAAATCCCCCCCTCCAGAAAGGAGGTGACAGTCTTTGCTTGGAAACGTGCCTTGCTCCCAGCCACAGGCCAGAGGAAGTAGAGCTGAGTTCCCAGCAACATGAGTGCTGCAGGCCAGGATGCCTCAAAATGAAGCTCCTGGAATCTTTGGGGTCCATGAAGGTTCCCCAGGGGCCATTAGGGGACACAAGACATGATAGAAAAGGCAAGGTTTCAGGCTTCCAACATGCCACCTACTCTCTAACTTGGTCTCCTTACAGCTGTTGCCTGGGACCTTCTGCATAAGATCTCACTTGAGTGTGCCATGCAATTAAAAAGACATCTTAGGCAATGACTGTTCTAAGCATTCAGGGAAGGAGACTGGAGTCAGCTTCAGGGACTGGAGGAGAAGTACTAGAACTGGCCGTAGGTCTGCTAGGCCTGCCTGATCCAGGCTCTGTCAACCTCAATGTGGAATCCGACTCACCATTTCCCACATCCCCACATGTCCTGGGGCCTGGCTCCTCCCTACAGAGACCACAACATTTGCTGCTCCCTTTCATTTTGTTTTTCCCCTTCATGGTGTATTCTCTCCGGCTTCTGTGTAGCTGGGTCCTTCTCTTCCTTCCAAGAGGCCTTCCTTGTCCTCATTCTCCAGATTCAGTCCCCATACCACCTTCCTTGTTCTCCATCACTCCATCACTCCATCACTCCCTTCTTCCCAGCATCCCTTACACGCTCTTCCCACGTGCCTGGTCAGTGTGTGTCCTGAAGCGAATGTCATCTACCTGAGGGCAGAGATTCTTGCCTGCCCTGGTCACTGCTGCGGTCCCAGCACCTAACACCATGTGTGGCCAAAAGCAGGATCTCTGATTATCTGATGGTTGATGGTTGAGTGTGGTTGGGTAGGCAGCAGATGGTATCCCAGAGGGAAGAGGTGAACATGTCTTGAGCACCTTCTGTATGCCAAAACTCCTCAAGGTGCTAGGGACCCAGTGGTGAACTAGAGAGATAAAGGTCTCCATCCCCATGGAACTGGAGTTCTAGAGAACAGATATAAAACAACAGGGCTAATAAGTAAGGGAATTATGCAAACTGTCAGAGGCAAGAAGTATTGTGGATATGAGAAAGCAGAGTAAGGCAAGAGAGATCGGGAGTCGATGTGGGTGATGGTAGGATGCAGGTGCATACCGTGCAGGTATCAGAGAAGGATCTCCAGGCAGAAGAGACAGAGCCTGTTCAGGACTGAGCCTGGAGTTTTGAGAGACAAGCAGTAAGAGGTCAAAGAGCTGGAATGGGACAGGTGTGGGGGGGCGGGGGATAGGAGAACAGCTCCAATGCACTGGGCTTTGTAAGTCTGCACTGTCCAACCTTCTAGCCACCAGGGACACATGCCTATTTAAATTTAAATATTATGCTAAGTGAAATAAGTCAAGCAGAGAAAGACAATTATCATACAGTTTCATTTATATGTGGATCATAAGGAATAGCATGGAGGGCTTTAGGAGAAGGAAGGGAAAAACAAAGGGGGAGAAATCAGAGGGGGAAATGAACCACGAGGTACTGTGGACTCTGGTAAACAAACTGAGGGTTTTATAGGGGAGGGGGTGGGGGGGATGGGTGAGCCTGGTGATGGGTATCAAGGAGGGCATGGGTTGCATGGAGAACTGGGTGTTATACGCAAACAATGAATCATGGAACACTACATCAAAAACTAATGATGCAGTGTGGTATGGTGACTAACATAACAGAGTAAAATAAAAAAATTAAAATAAACAAAAGCAGACAATTTACAAATTAATTCATTCATTAATTAAAAGGAAATAAACTTTAAAATGTAGTTCCTCAGTCTCACTAGCCATATTTCAAGTGTTTGAAAGCCACCTGTGGCCAGTGGCTACCATTTTGGATCTTATGAATATAGAATACTCCCATCACCCCAGAAAGTTGGGAATGGCCAGCCTGGTTGCCGACTGTAGCTTTTCCTCTGAGGGGGACGGGCAGCCATGCAGGCTTCGAGCAGAGGAGGGGCATTCTGCCTTCTGTGTTGAGAACAGAGTCTAAGTGGGTAGAGACAGGAAGCTGAGTTAGGAGGCTGTTGTGATGATCCAGGCAAGAATGAACAGTGGTGGCTCAGATCCGGGCAGCAGCAGGGGACGTGGTAAGAAGTGGCTGGAGACTCAAATTTTGGATGCAGGGGTAACAAAACTTCCTGAAAGATAGGAAATGGGGTGTGAAAAGAAGAGCAAGGGGTCCAGGATGACCCCAAGGCTTGCAGAGCTAGAAGGGTGAGGTTACCATCTCCTGGGATGGGGAAGGCTGTGGGACAGCAGGCAGAGGTACAGAGGGAAATGAGGAGCTTAGTTTCGGATGTTTGAGATTTGTGATATCCATCAGACATCCAAGTTGGGTGTATGGAATTCAGAAGGTTCTGGACTAGATATGTACATTCATCAGAGTAGGGATGACAATTGAGTCCCAGGATAGGGTGAGTGACCAATGGTGTGGATGTGGAAGACCCAGTAGGAGACAGTGGAGAGCCTGCTAGTATGGGGCACCAGCAGCTGCTAGAGGAAGTTTTCATGGTGTGAGGAACCTTCTACTTGATTCCACCAGCCATCGAGAGACGTGGAAGGTTTTCAACAAGCACATCATCAACCAATCCTGACTCCTATTAAAATTTCTCATTCATGCCACAGGGTTAAGAGATTATCTCACGCAGAGGAAAAGCTGAACTCCTTTCAAAGGCAAAACCCTACACGACTGTTCCTCCAACACACCAGGCCACCTCCCTGCGGGCCCTCTGCACGGGCCGTTCTCCTGCGGGCCCTCTGCATGGGCCGTTCCCCCCACTGAGAATGCTCTCGGCTTCCTTCTCACTTCCGCAAGCACCTTCCCTGACTACCCCACACTCCCCAGCCCCTTCCTCTGCTTTATCTTTCCCCGCAGGACTGCTCTCCATCTGGCCACAACAGTATCTTTATTTATTTACTGATGTCCACTCCTTACTAGAAGGTCAGACCCCGCCCGATGACAGGATTTTGTCTGGTTTCACTTTTGCCCACTGAGTTGCGTTCAGCATCGGAAACAGAGCCTGACGCATGGTGGGCACTGGGTGAGTATCTGCGTGGAATAAATCAACATAAGAGCATGCCCGGAGGAGTGTAATCAAAAGCATCCACGAAGGACAAACACAGAGAAGCAGGGTGCACTGGGTTTCTGCATTTTATTCTCAGCCTCAGAAAAATATAGACTTTTCAACTTCTCTGAGAATTTAACTGAGGAGGAGAGGGAGTCAAAAGAGCCATAGAACCGGGAGGGATTCTGGGGTAAGAGCTAACTTGTTGTTTTCAGAAGAACCGTAGCTGTGCCATCACTTTTCAGGGGACGTGAGAAAATGGGAACATGTCATCCCACCGCCGGAGGTGACAACAGCAGCTTCCCCCTCCATCTCCTCCTCCTCTCTCGCCTTCCCCTTCCTTTTTGCTGTCACTTCAAACGCTGGCACCTTTGACTTCGCTTAAATAGCCAGGGTAGAACTATACAGGGAGAAGGTATGGAGGTTCCCTTTGTAACCTGGCCCGCCAGTGAGCTTCCCGCACACAGTTCTCAGCAGGAGAAGCATCCTGGGCTTCTCATGTTCAGCCTGGGGGCTGCAGGCTACTCATCACTGGGCGGCTGCTTTACTTGGGTACAGAGCCTGGTGGGCAGGGCAGGAGCGGGGGAGAGGACAGAGGCTCTTCGACAGTGCCCCCCTCCTTTGCTTTCTTTTAAAAATAAAGCTATAGTGAATTGATGATGTTGGAAAAATTGGACAATTATTTTTACAATGCCTTGTGTCTGACGGCCAGGGGTGAGCTGAGGAAGAGAGAACAAAAGACGTGGGTCTCCCTGCTAATTCTCCTTGTCCGGCATCAAGCATCATTTCTCATGATTGTTGAAAATTGCTCACTGGCCTCAGTGAGGACTTTAAAGAGAAGCTGAGATCTTTAAACATGCACACTGCACTGGCTTTGTTCTGAAAATTATCCTCATCACTGTAAATATGCTCAAGTTTTATGAGTTAAGGAGCAGTAATAGACTGGTAGCAGGCTCGAGCCCCCGGCTGAAGGCCGTGGGCTGTGAGTGGGATGCCTTTGAGCAGTGGGGGGGAGCGATTCTCAGATCATAAGCTGACATGGTTTTATCTAGGAGAGACACATGGCTCTCTGACTCACCGAATTTCCATGCAAGCTCTAACTGGGACACATCAGGGGAACATGAGTGTTTTCAGAACCAGCTTCACGGAGGAGGAGAAAAAGACACTTTTTATCAAATTCCCCTGGAGGACAAAATGTCTTAATTCAGGGTGGTTGTTGAAGAAGGTAACGTGCCAGGCAGGGAAATAGCACTGAAAAATAATGATAATTAAATCAAATTGAAGACAGCTGGGGGTGCTGGCAGTGTCTCTGTGTGGCATCTTGGTTGAGAAATAGACTCTGGAATCAGACATCCCTGAGTTAAACCCTGTTTCCTCCACTGACCAGCTGTCCAACCTTAGGCAAGTGACTTAACATCGTGGGGCTTTGATTGTCCTCTCTGTGAAATGGGTACCTCTCAGGATTGTTTTAAGAACTAAACATGGGACACCTGGGTGGCTCAGTTGGTTAAGCGACTGCCTTCAGCTCAGGTCAGGATCCTGGAGACCTGGGATCGAGCCCCACATCGGGCTCCCTGCTCGGCGGGAAGCCTGCTTCTCTCTTTCTCATTCCCGCTGCTTGTGTTCCCTCTCTGGCTGTGTTTCTCACTGTCAAATAAATAAAATCTTTAAAAAAAAAAACTAAACATATGTTACCACCCTCACCACCATTACCATCAGCAACCCATCATCATCATCACCACCATCATCACCATCACCACCATGACCATAATCACCACCATCATCACCATCACCACCATGACCATAATCACCACCATCATCACCACCATCATGACCATAATCACCACCATCACCACCATCACCACCATGACCATAATCACCAACATCATCATCACCACCACCATCACCATCACCATATCGCCATCATCATCATCACCATCATCATCATCAAATTTAATCTTGGCTTCACTACCTACTGCCTAAGTGACACTAGGTAGGCTGTCTAAGTCTGTGTAGGTGTGTATTAGTTTCCTCAACCATAAAAGGGAGATCACAAAAGTATTTGGCTTCTAGGAAGTAAGATATTTGTGGTAAGGATGTGACTCAGGGGCTGCAGGCACAATGTCCCATGGATTTTAGGCCCTGCCACCATTCCCATCCTAAGATGAGGCAACTGAAGTTAAAGCACTTGCTGAAAGCCAAAGATTTAAGTGGCACTCTTAGCTGTATGTCTCCATCCAGAGCAGCCCTGAAGATCAGGATCTTGGTGCAAGAGGGGCTCAGCAGGAAATGGTAGAGACGGGAAGGGAGACAAAGAAGGGAAGGAAGCCAGGAGAAGGTATACTGAGGAGCAGGAGGTCACTGTAGGCCTCGTGTTAAGTTCTGCTTGGGACCCCAAGAGACATTGTGGGTCAACCTCTGAGTTGTCCTCTGCAATGTCAAGGAATCCAGGTATTATTCCTCTCCTTGCATTCGCCATGGCCACACTGCTGGAGACTGGAAGTCCAAGTTCATGGTGCTGGCAGGGTTGGATTCAGATGAGGTCTCTCTTGCTGGCTTGCAGACAGACAGCTACCTTCTTGCTGTGTCTTCATTCTATGACCCTTCCTTGTACATGCAAGTAAAGAGAGAGATTTCTCTGGTTTCCTCTTACAAGGGCACTAATCCTATCATGGGGACCCCACCCTCATGACCTCATCTAACCCTGCTCAGCTCCCAAAGAACCCACCTCCAAATATCATCACACTGGTGGGGGGAGGGTTTAGGGGCTCAGCATTTGAATTTTGGAGACACACAAACATGTAGTCCATAACTGCTAATTTCATATAAAAGTAACTATACAAATGAATCTCAAAGTGAAACCATATGATAATTGACTTTCTCTGCTTGACTTATTTCACTCAGCATAATCTCCTTCAGTCCCACCTATGTTGATGCAAAAGCTGGGTATTCATCTTTCTGATGGCTGAGTAATATTCCATTGTATATATGGACCACATCTTCTTTATCCATTCAAGGGCATCTTAGCTCTTTCCACAGCTTGGCCATTGTGTACAGTGCTGCTATGAACATTGGGGTGCATATAGCCCTTCTTTTCACTACATCTATATCTTTGGGGTAAATACCCAGTAGTGCAATTGCTGAGTCATAGGGTAGCTCTATTTTCAACTTTTTGAGGAAACTCCACAGTGTTTTCCAAAGTGGCTGCACCAACTTGCATTCCCACCAACTTGCATTCCCACCAAAAATGTAAGAGGGTTCCCCTTTCTCCACATCCTCTCCAACATTTGTTGTTTCCTCTCTTGTTGAATCTTTGCCATTCTAACTGGTATAAGGTGATATCTCACTGTGGTTTTGATTTGAATTTCCCTGGTGGCTAATGACGATGAACATTTTTTCATGTGACTGTTACCATTTGTATGTCTTCTTTTGAGAAATGTCTGTTCATGTCTTCTGCCCAGTTTTTGACTTGATTATTTGTTTTTTTGGATGTTGAGTTTGAGAAGTTCCTTACAGATCTTGGATATCAGCCCTCTGTCTGTAGTGTCATTTGCAAATATCCTCTCCCATTCCGTGGGTTTCCTCTTTGTTTTGTTGACTGTTTCCTTTGCTGTGCAGAAACTTTTTATCTTGATGAGGTCCCAAAAGATCATTTTTGCTTTTGTTTCCCTTGCCTTTGGAGATATGTTTTGAAAGAAGATGCTGTGACTGATGTCAAAGAAGTTACTATGTCCTCCTCTAGGATTTTGTTGGATTTCTGTCTCACACTGAGGTCTTTCTTCCATTTAGAGTTTATCTTTGTGTGTGGTATAAGCGAATGGTTGAGTTTTATTCTTCTGTATATAGCTGTCAAACTTTCCCAGCACCATTTATTGAAGAGACTGTCTTTTTTCCACTGGATATTTTCTCCTACTTTGTCGAAGATTATTTGACCACAGAGTTGAAGGTCCATATCTGGGCTCTCTATTCTGTCCCGCTGGCCTATTTGTCTGTTTTTCTGCGAGTACCATGCTGTCTTTGTGATCACAGCTTTGTAATATAACTTGAAATCAGACATCATGATGCCCCCAGCTTTGTTTTTTTTGTTTTTTTTTTTTGTAAACATTTCCTTGGCAATTTGGATTTGGGATTTAGGGAAAAACGAAGGGGTGGCAATTATAGGGGGAAACAAACCATGAGAGAATATGAACTCCAAGAAACAAACTGAGGGTTTCAGAGGGGAGGGGATGGGTGAGCCTGGTGACGGGTATTAAGCAGGGCACGTATTGCATAGAGCACTGGGTGTGACACGCAAACAGTGAATCTTGGGACATTACATCAAAAACTACTGATGTGCTGTATGATGCCTAACGTAACATAATAAAAAAAATAAAATACTTTGCTGAGTGGAAGAAAGTGGGCAGAAAGAGTGCATACTCTCTTTTTCAATGAATTTCTAGGAAAGGCAAAACTAATCTATGATGATAAAAATCAGAAAAGAGATGAGCCTTGTGGAGGATGGGTACTGACTCAAAAGGAGCCTGAGGGAACTTTCTGGGAAGGTGGAAATGTTCTTGGTCAGGATTGGGGGGAATGGGCCCATCAGTGTATATATGTTCAAAGCTAACTGAACTGTACAACGGGAACTGTGTGGCCTGAGTGAATTCTACCTCAACAACGAGCAGCCTTAAAAATAAACACATAGGGCTAGGGAGGAGTGTTGAGATGTTCAGAGAGACTTTGTGCTTGTGTGTATGTGTGTGTATCTGCATGTGCATGGGCATGTGTGTATGTGTGTGTGTACATGTGTGTACATACACCTGCATACCTCCCCCCCCCCACAGTTACTGAGAAGGGAACCACAACCAATCACAGTGGTATGTCAAAGAACCAAAGCAAAGTGCCCCCCCCAAGCCCTCGGTGTGACCTGCGGACACATGGGGACCCCCAGGGGAGGCTGTGCGGGTGCTGCCAGGAACAGACGCATTCACGTGCCTGGAGGAACCGAGTCCAGCCTGGAGGATGGTGTGATTAAAGAGCCGATGCTCCGTGAGTTACAACCCGAGAGCTCCTAGCTTTTCTTTCCCATCTTGGTGGGAAAAAACGGCCATTTTTCACGGCTGCGGAACTGAACTGTGACTTGCATTTCACAATTTACATAGTTGATTTCACGTGCTTTTGGCAGTTCAACCACATTTTCAACAGTTATGAGAAAAGCTGTTTGGGGAGTTAAAGGGGTGTATCTGCTGCTTGTCCACCCCTCCCCACGGCTGTGAGCCTCCTGAGAAGGCCGGAGCTGAGGATGATAGGGGAGAGGGACACACGCTTTGCTTTCACCGCAATTACTCTGCACACCAACATCTGGGTCCCCGTTGTCTGCCAGGTCTTACCTTCCTGTCCTCTGCGTAGGGACTTGGAATGATCCGAGGCTTGAGTGAGGACATTGCCTCTGCCACTTATTAGCTTATTAGGCTTCGTTTGGGATAAGTTACCTAGTTTCACTATTTGTAAAATGGATCCCCAAAGTGCCATCTCCAGTGGCTACTATGAGGGTTGAATGAGAAACCACTACCACGTCCAGTGCGCCATCTTCCCTCCGCCCCACTCTCCCAATCGCCGCCTCATTCAGATGTGCTGGTCTGCCTTGCCTTTATATACTTTTGTCTTTAATGCACTCAT
This sequence comes from Spilogale gracilis, assembly GCA_004023965.1. Taxonomy (NCBI): domain Eukaryota; kingdom Metazoa; phylum Chordata; class Mammalia; order Carnivora; family Mephitidae; genus Spilogale; species Spilogale gracilis. The sequence goes on from PITA01006186.1 coordinate 79,181, forward strand.
TGAACTATTCATCTATCCAGTTATTTACTCATTCTATCACTCAGTGAATATTTACAGAACATTTATAATTACAAACTGTGATGAGATCCCTGAAGAAAAGGAACATAATTTTCTGGTTGTGAAATAGCAGAGCTTGACTGAGCCTGTGGGGTCGGGGGGGCCAAGAAGGGGGTATTTGAGCTGAGACTGGAGTCGGTGGGGGGGATTTGTGTCCTGTGTATCTGTCCATTCCAGCCTCTATGACTTTGTCTGAAAAAAGAGGGCTTTGCCCACCTACATTCCATCAATTCCAATTCCTTAAAGACCCAGCTCGATTCCTGTCCTCCCCGAGAAGTCACTTCCCAACGAGGCTGTGCCCAGCACCCTGCTGGGGGAGCCCTGTAGGAATTAGAGTCTGTCCCCCCAACCCACTAGTGAACAGAATATTCTCTCCTCTCTCTCAGTTCTGTGTCTTATCGCTCCCACCTAATTCTAAGCCCCAGAGAGCAGCGGCTGTCCCTTCCATCCACCTCTCATAGCCCCTCCACGATGCAGGACACCAAGAGGATGGAGAGAGCTATTTGCCGCCTGGACTTCTATGTGGACAAATGCTGCACCATGAATGAAAGAGGTCAGCACCAGCTGTGCACAGAGGTACAGTGGTGTCATCAGCCCCGTGTTCACTAACTCAATTCCTTTTTCTTTTTTTTTTTAAAGATTTTTATTTATTTGACAGAGAGAAACACAGCTAGAGAGGGAACACACACAGGAGGAGTGAGAGAGGGAGAAGCAGGCTTCCTGCCGAGCAGAGAGCCCGATGTGGGGCTCGATCCCGGGTCTCCAGGATCATGACCTGAGTCAAAGGCAGTCGCTTAACCAACTGAGCCACCCAGGAGCCCTCAATTCCTTTTTCAACAAATCTTCACCGGCTACAACACTTCAGGTGTTATTCTAGAAGCACAAGAAGCATCAGTGAAGCCAAGATCCTTACTCTGGATGAACTTCTTACCTGGCAGAGCCCAACACAAAGCAAGAAACATATAAATCAGTTCATTTTATAGCAGGATAGATGATGATAAGAACAAAAGGAGGGAAAGAGGGGAGAAATGGAGTTTGAGAAATCACAGGGCAGAGTGGGCAGTCTGAGGAGGGGTTAGAATTTTTTTAAGTTTCTTTGAGAAGATGACGTTTGAGCACACTCTTGAAGTTAGACATGTGGTCACTTGGGGGGTACATGTTGCAGATAGAGGGAATGTCTGTACAAAGGCTCTGAGGCAGGAGCCTGTCTGGTATGTTAGAGAAACACCCAAACAAATGGAGCTAAAACCAAGCAATCAGGAAACATGGGGGTGGAGGTTGAGGAGACGAAGGCAGGCAGGATCATAGAGGACCCGTGGGCATCACAAAAAATTTGACTTTTACGCCTGGTAAAACGGATTTGTGTCCTAGCTCTGTTAGCTGGGAGAACCTGGGAAATCAGTCTAACCCTCTAAGCCTAGTGATCTTATTTGTGCAACAGGAATGCTACTGCTGCTGGTCACATTAGCTCCACTGTAGCAAGGATGACATGAGAGGAAGCTCTCAGCCCAACGACTGGAACCCTACAAGTCCCTAAATGTGCCCCAGTTGTTTGCATTTGTTATTATGGTTTCATCACAGTTTCTATGATCTCTATTGATTTTGGAATGGGAAAGGCAGTAGTCTTTAGTAAGCCTCTGTTGCTTGTCACAGCTGGTACCTCCCTTCGAATCCCAACCACGCTGCTTCCCAAGTCCTTGGGAGAAGAGGTTCAACCTCTCTTTTAACTGATGAGCAAACCAAGGTTCCAGAGAAGTAAAGTGTCTTACAAGGGGCTTATGAGTGTCCCAACGGCTAGTTCATGGCTCAGCAGGACTTGGAAGACTTGCCATTCTCTACTCAACTGGAACAAGAGGAAAGGGAGCAGAGCATAATCGCAGTGCTGGAATGTTCCTGCCAATGATGCCCTCACTTACAATGATGCCTTTTGGGTGAACAGAGCATAGAGACCCAGGAGGGCCATGTGGGGCCCCATTCCTCAGAGATGCTGATGGGATTTCACATGGCTATTCTTAGGAGTGCCCATCATTTCCATTCTGTTTATAACTTAAAATCTAATTTTCTAGAGCTTTTCTGGAAGGATCCTTCAATTGTGATGGGAGAATAAGAGTCATCATAAATTCTAAGTATCAAGAGAGACGTAAACATTTAAATATTCCCTCAAGTGATTCTGGCCACACCATGGAAAGAAGAGGGATGACTTGGGCCTGGGTCTGGTATTTCTGTCCTTGTTCAGAAGGAAGAAATACTAGCATGTGTATAGGACCAATTTAAAGGCGCTGCAGAATTTAGAAAAAATCTGAGTGGAGTTCAATTTGAGCTAAATATAATGAATTGCTCTTACTGAATTCTTGTTTGATCTGATTGAATGTAACGATTTCTTTCCTTTTTTTAAATGCCGGAACTTAAAAAGAGACCTTTCAGAAAGCATTACAGTTTCTGGTTTGCAAGGACATTTGAATTGGGGAGGAGGGCATGCCCTACAAAATGTCTATAAGCACCTAACTCTCATATGTGTTCCCTCAATGGAAAGCGTGGGCCTTTCTGAGCTCATTTATTAATCTGAATTCCCGAGTTAGCACCATAAAGAGTCATGGAATGTTCTGGAATTAAGAGCAGAGACTGTGCTAACTTTGTCTCACTGAATGAGTTCAGTCCTGTCATGGTCTTTAGTTAAGATACGCTATCATATGTGGCATTTAGACTCAGCATAAATCAGAATGTGAGACTTACACAGAATATGGCTATAAATTTGCCAGAACACTTGTTCAAACTTGATAGATTTCAGGTCAAGGAAGCCAGCCAAACATTTAGTGAATCCATTGATTGGGCTGTTGCCAATAGTCAACTTGAAGGAAATCCATCCTAAAGACCTAGAGCTGTAGTCCATCGCAGTAGAACACATTAAGAAGGACACAGTCTGAAGTTCACTTACAGGTGATTCATGATGAATCTGTGTAATAATTTATATTAATAAAGACCTAGAAACTTGAACACAACCGCAGGTTGAAGGAAGCTGCAAAATTTAGCCTTCAGGTGAGCATGGACTTGTATGGTGGGCAGCAAATACGAATACAAACCAACTGTGTTCTCCCTGAATCGTGAACGTCACGCAACAATGACGATCAGTTCTATGTGGATCGCCAAAAAATATGGATACAGATACACAACACATGCACATAGATATTAGAGCCCTTGCTATGTATTTGTTTCTCTTCTTTACAGTCGGCCCAAAGGCATAGTGAGGTGGAACAGCCTCATGAAAGTAACTACAATAGTGTCTACTCTGTTTCGTGAGAGTTTCATGGATATTAGCAACCTTAACAACACAAGGAGGCAGGAACGATTACTATCCCCAACTTATAGATGAGGAAAATGAGGCAGAGTGAACTTATGGAACTTGCCTTATAGTCATGAAACAAGGATTGGGAAGCCAGAGGGAAGGATAAACTACCTTGTGAAACTCAGTCTTGAGGATGCTTGCATGCCTTGTGGCCCTACCTCAAGTGTCCCTTCCTTAGAAAAGCATGTGCTGATCTCTGCAGGCTGAGTCAGTCCTGCCTTGGGATGTCACATCAGTCCTCATAGAAGTTAATGATTCCATATTTACTGATGGGACCAGTTGGTTAATATCATTTTCCCCGATAGAGGAGATGAAGATGTTCATCACTGTGTGTCGTACCTCGCTCTCTACCTGGCACATGTAAGTACTTTGTCCACAACTGCTAACTGACTGAGCGAATTGGAGCCAGAGGACTTGGTCTGTATTTTCTTGGTCTCCCCCCTGACCATCCCAGCAGGCCCATGCAGAGGTCCCCATGTGCCAACAGGCTTTGGAGTAAATTGGCTCAGTATGGCCAATGAGTTAAGTGTTGGATAATTAAACACAATGATGTCCCATGGAAAAGAGCAGACTGTAGTTGGGTCAGCCTGGGGGCTCAGAGCACCATTCATCCATTCATTCACTCATGAATACTTATAAAGCACTTCCATGCACCAGGCACTGTTCTAGTCTGGGCACATCATTCTGAGCCAATCAGAAAAAGTTCCTGCCTTCATGAAGTGTACAATCAAATGGGCTTGAGGGGAGGAGACAGATGATAAGCACAAAAATAAGTAAGTCTGGCAGTGATACTCACTCTGCAGGAAAATGCAGGGGGTAAATATCTCAGAGTTAAGATAGAGGGGACAGAGGTTGAAGATCTGCATTTTAGACAGTTGTCAGGGTAGACCTCTCTGATGTGTGATCTCTGAATAGAGTCCTGAAGGAGGTCAGAGTGGGAGCCATGTTGATGTCTAGGGGAAGAAGGTTCCAGAAAGAGATGTCAGAAGATACAAAAGCCCTGAAGTCAGAGTGTGCTTGGTGTGTCTGAGGAAGAGGTGGAAACCCAGTGTGGCCAGAGCAGAGTGAGCAAGGGTTGGAGGAAGGAAGATGAAGTCAGGGAGGTCGTGGGGCTCTGAGTCTGAGTGAACTGAGAAACCACTCTGCTCAAAACAGTCTCTCACTCAGGCTGAAATTTCGAAGAGCTGTCTTCCTTCCAAGTCTAGCTAAAAGAACTTTCTAGAGAGTGGTGGATGGGTGAGGGAAGACAGCATATTGTGTTCTTCAAGGGCACGGAATCAGATAAACTCAGGTCTGAAAGTCATCTCTGCCACCTCCTAGCTGGGTGACCTGGGACAAGCTACACAACGTCTCAGAGTCTCAGAGTCTCATTACCTTTAAACTGGGACCCATAATGCCTCCCTCACCAGGGCCATTGGGAAGACAAAAGTTGATAATAGATATACAGCATTTGGTTTAGATTGGGTACCCAGGGCTTGAGAGAAGCCCCAGTCTTATTGCACCGTTGTTTTTCTCCATTAGAGATTTGATGCTAGTCCCCAGCACCTCAGAACTGGGGCTTGTAATGTCATGGCAGGGCCTTTTCTGGAACTCTGTGGGGTAGAGATCTAATGGCAACTCCTGAGTTCACCAAGAACCTCCATCTTGGTAAGCTGGCCCCTGGGGAAGCAAGAGGACACCACAGCTGGAGCTTGAGCTCTGGAGATGAAGCAAACTGACCAGTTTTCTTCATGCCCCCCAGCTATGGAAAGAGCTTCCTGAAGCTTTGGAAGATGTCTGGGCAGGCTCCATCTCCCACAGCCTGACCCTAAAGACAAGCATTCAAATGCAAGGTGAGAACTTGGGCCTGTTTTGGCTAATCCTGGCTCAACTGAGTTCAGGCTGGCCTCCAAGGAAGACATGGATGCAGGAATTATCCCCTTCGTCCCTGCTTTGGCTTTGAACAACACACCTTCAGTGAGTCCCAGAAACCCGTCAGGGCCAGAGAGAGTTCCGTTTTGTTAAAGTGACTTACAGTCTTTTGTGATGTGCTTCTGCATAACTTTCCTCCCTGCTGGAGAATGCCAAAAAGCCAAAGCTAATGTAAGAAAAGCTTTTGTTAAACCAAAGCATATTTGTCAACCCACAGAGCAGGTTGGCAGTGGCTCAGCAAGCAGTAGGGTCCTGGAATTCTATCTGGCCATTCTTTCCTCTACCAATGCAGCTTAAGACCCTTTGGTAAGACCAGCTGGAGGCTGGGCCAAAGATATAGGAAATGGGAGTGGCTGGGAGGCATTGGGAGAGATGTGTGGATGAGCAAATAGGCCCTTTGCAATGTAAACATCCTGAATATCTCCTTGGTATTTGCCTTTACGAGGGCCCCTATGTGTCTGTGACTTTGGGGACTATCTTGTGGGGCAAGCTGCACACTGCACAATTCTAGAGGGCACCGTTAAACCAGTGTCCAGTGAACGGACCTCAACAGGACTGTGCAATGGTGGCTCTGAGCAGTGTGGGTGAACTTATTAGTCTAGCAAGCCAGGGGGCTGACTCAATGGGAAGTAGCGTACCTGGGTGAAAGGGATCTGAACCATGACGTCAGATCTGAGCTTAAATCCTAACTCTTTCATTTGCTATAGACTCTAAGCAAAGGGCCTAATTTCTCTCTGCCACAGCCATCTGATTGGCAAAATGAAGTAATGGAGTGGATGAAATGGAAAAGGTAGGTGAAGTTTAATGATCTTGAGAGTACCAACTGTGGAGTGTGATCTTGGCGCCATCACGTCCTGTAATCCACACAACATCCTGAGATGTGTGTGTCCTCACCGCCCCCGGAAAAGAAAGTTGAGACACAGAGGTCAAGCAGCTTGCCCAAGGCTGTCATGTTGGTTGGGACCCTTTTGGTCATATCTCAAAGTCAACTCAATCTGCCTCAAGTAAAACAGTGGATTTTGTTGTGTCAGGTAATAGACGTGTGCCTACCTCTCTGTTTCTCCCCTCGACCTTTGGCTCTTTTGCTGTGCCATCAGTGGCTTCATACACAGTCAGGGGCTCTTCCTGTGTAGACCAGAGTTCTAGGCTTATGTGGCCTTCACTGCCTGCCTTCTCAGAGGGACACAGTGCCTCTTTCCCAAAGTTCCAGCTGAAGTCTCAGGAGAGAGCTTTAACCAGTTGGGTCTGGGTGATAGGTTCACCTCTAGAGCCAGGCCATTAGGAATCAGGCCAGCTGAGCCACATGGACCAAAAATGAGGGAGAAATTAGATTCCAAAGTTACAGGTCCACCGTGATTACAGAGTGGACCCGGGCAAGAGAGGGGTGTGAATCCAGCGCTGCCTGTCACGTGGGTAAGTGGTCGTTGCTGAAATACACCTGTGGTATTATTTGTGACTGCATGCATCACGAGTAGTTCGAGTCTTCAGAGGCTTGATTTCTGAGGAGGGGAAGGGAACATTTGGATTTTTTCCTAAGAGATTTTATATTTGCTAGTATTTTCCCTATTGCTGTTTCAGGGATGTTTTAAAAGGGAAACAAATGAACAGATGTGAAAACACGTGGAGAAGTATAAATGATGCCGACTCTTTTAGTAGATCAGTATATCTGGTATCTCATCATGATCCTGGGAAAAAAATGGGAGGACACGCTGTTTCCTTCCATCTTACAGAGAAGGAAACAGCAGGACAGAGTTTTAATCATTTGACCAACTTCAACCTGTGGTTTGTGTTCAAGCATGGAGGAAACCCAAGCCTCCTGACACACGATCCAAAATTCACCAGCAGGCAATGTTTCTCAAATTCTATTCCAAGGAAACTTCCAAAGAAGTGCACTGTGGGGGGCAGGTGCTAAGCAGGTAGGACCTTAGGATCTTCAGACCCCTTTCCATGGGACTAGCTCCTTGCTATTTTTGTGTGTGTGCAAGTTTTATATGGGGGGGGAGTTTCCCTGTTCTTAAAAGTTATAAAACCATGGCTGCAGACCAAGTCAGCCTTTAGACAAAGAAGCCCCAGCCAGTTTCATAGTCAATGTCAGAGCTGAAGCTATCAGGGAAATTCAAATCAAAACCACACTGCGATACCACCTTACACCAGTCAGAATGGCCAAAATTAACAAGTCAACAAACAACAAGTGTTGGAGAGGCTATGGAGAAAGGGGAACTCTCTTACACTGTTGCGGGAATGCAAGCTGGTGCAGCCGCTTTGGAAAACAGTGTGGAGATTCCTTAAAAAATTAAAAATAGAGCTACCCTATGACCCTGCAATTGCACTACTGGGTATTTACCCCAAAGATACAGATGTAGTGAAAAGAAGGGCCATATGTACCCCAATTTTCATCGCAGCAATGGCCACAATCGCCAAACTGTGAGAAGAGCCACGGTGCCCCTCAACAGATGAATGGATAAAGAAGATGTGGTCCATATAGACAATGGAATACTACACCTCCATCAGAAAGGATGAATATCCAACTTTTATAGCAATATGGACTGGATTGGAAGAGATTATGCTGAGTGAAATAAGCCAAGTAGAGAAAGTCAAGTATCACATGGTTTCACTTACATGTGGTGCATAAGGGGTAATATAGAGGACAGTAGGAGAAGGAAAGGAAATGGGAAGTAGGGTAATTCAGGGAAAGAAACAAAACATGAGAGAATTTAGACTCAGAAACAAACTAAGGGTCTTAGAGGGAAGGGGGTGAGGGGATGGGAGAGCCTGGTGGTGGGTACTGAGGGCATGTATTGCATGGAACATTGGGTGTAGGGCATAAACCATGAATCTTGTAACACTGAAAAAAATAAAATTAAATTAAAAAAAAGAAGTCAGAGTTGAAGAATGTTATCAGATGAGCTTCCATATGGGAAATTCTTCCTCTACTAGAATCCTAAGGGGAATGGAACTGACTAGAATCTGGACCCTAGGCAATGGTCTAAGGATGCTCACATCGCCCACAGAAGGAGTAGCTGCTATGTCTTAGAGACCCACCCCCCTCCCGGACCACACAATAGAAGTTTATCCGTGATGAGTTTTTCGTATTACATCAATACCATATAACTGAATTTCAAAGTCAGGCATCATGTGTTCTTAACTCTCGAGGGAGCATCTGGCTCAGATACAGACATCCAGCGAGATTCTTCTTTTCGTTTCCCTTACGTACAGGGGAGAGCTACTAACAGAACTCAAGTACAAACAGCCGTTGAGTGTGCATCACTGAAGATAAAGCTGTCGTGGGGCAGGAGGCTATAGACTGACCCTCCGAGAGCCTTCTGTGCTGTGTGGCCATTTCTGGGCCAGGCTACCAATGCATATCTTCTGCCTGTGCTCTTGAAGGAAACAGAAGGCTCCTCCCCACTAGGCTTGTTAGAGTAATTTAATTCATGCCTGCATGCTGACTGAGCAAGTGTTCTTAGGGCACTTTGCTGAGTAAACAAAGACACTCATGGATGTTCTTTGAAGCATACTCGCATCTCATCAGAACACAGAATATGAAACTCACCAGCGAAAACCGAAACACTGGCTACAATTTAAGTTTAAAACAACAAACATAAAAAAAGTGATTTGCCTATTTTCTTCTTTCTTCACTGTGTTTCGGTTGGATGGGTTCCTTTGCTGATGAAATTTCTCAGAACTTTTGCTCTGCCAATACCTATTGAGAATATCAAAGACAGACTTTCTAAATCTCAGTCACCAAGGTTTTTAAAACTCATTTTGCAAAGTGATGACACTGGTTTTGGAGAATTACGTACCACACACACAGTACTTGTTATATATACCTTCTCATTGGGTGGTCACCACCTGCACAATACAAAACCACCTGAAAACCAGATTGTTGTTTAAAAGTTCATCAGTAGCTGTAGTGAAAAGAAGGGCCATATGTACCCCAATGTTCATTGCAGCAATGGCCACAGTCGCCAAAATGTGGAAAGAGCCAAGGTGCCCTTCAACAGATGAACGGATAAAGAAGATGTGGTCCATATATACAATGGACTATTACACCTCCATCAAAAAGGATGAATACCCAACTTTTGTAGCAACATGGACTGGATTGGAAGAGATTATGCTGAGTGAAATAAGCCAAGCAGAGAAAGTCAAGTATCACATGGTTTCACTTACTTGTGGTGCATAAGGGGTAATACGGAGGACAGTGGGAGGGGGAAAGGAAATGGGAAGTAGGGTAATTTGGGGAAAGAAATGAAACATGAGAGACTTTGGACTCAGAAACAAACTGAGGGTCTTGGAGGGAGGGGATGGGGGGATGGGAGAGCCTGGTGCTGGGTACTGAGGGCACGTATGGCATGGAGCACTGGGTGTGGGGCATAAACAACGAATCTTGGAACACTGAAAAAATAAATAATGTGATAAAAATGTTCATCTGTAGCTATTTATTTAGATCCTGGAGATGTCTAATAGACCCTAAATCCCATGCTGCACATGGAGTTCGAGGGTCCAAGGCCCACATCAGCATTTTGGAAAAGAGATATGTACAGGAATTCTATGGCTAAAAGAGTCTGGAAGACTCTCTTTGGAGAGTCACAGTGCTTGCTGCACAATAAAGGTCCTGAGAAGTTCTGTAATAAAAAAAACCTATTCAACAGGAATTTTCAAACCTATCAATAGAATCTGCTTATAATCCCCAAACTGCCATTTGGGAAACATGGGTTATTTAACATATAATGCCTCAGAATCATCACTCTGTCACTGTCCTCAGATGATAACGATAAATATGCAATCAGCTGTGCTTAGTAGGGTCTTCATGGGAAAGAACAATTCAAGTGTTAGCCAGGGACACAGAGATGCGTCCTCTCTCAGGGTGGGTCTCCTTGTCTTCTCCCAGGATGGAGATTTCAGAGCCATGGTTGGAAGACAGCACCTAGCATCTCAACAAAGCCCATGACAAGAGAAGAATATAAAATGATATGTAATCAAGTGTTGAATGGGTTGTTACTGGGGCCCTTGTAACATAAGAAGCATTCCACTGATTACTCCAATTAATACTTAAAACTTCCCCGAATAATGCGAGAAAGCAACAAACTATTTATACCTTTTGAAAGCACATTGTGGAAGACTGACCCCTACACAGAGAGAATAAGGTCAATTCTTCATGGAGCAGCTTGGACAGAGCCGAGGCCTTGGGCACTCACGGCCTGTGACAAGAGTGTTAGCCCAACGTCCAGATCCTATCTTTCCCACTCTGTGATTTTGAGAAAGCCACTTTCTTTGAGCCTCAGTTTACTTCCCTGTGAAAGGAGAATAAGAACTTGACTTCACAGGATCATGGAAAGGCAAAATAAGGCATCTTGATGATATATAGCGGGTGGCATGGGCTGGAATGGTGGGCCCTGCCTTCTGACAGAGAGCTACCAAAAGACAAGCTTCTTCCCCTTGAAAATGCTCAATAAATCTCACATAAGCATGAAAAATATAGGATCAATTGTCCTTTCTTATCTTCTAACTGAGCACTCAATATGGACAATTGCACTTGAACTACAGGCTAGGGGTTTCAGGTAAGAATTTACAGGGAAGCAATTCCTATATGGGGAGATGGTCCTCACAAGACTCTATCTGGCCATCATTTCTGCAGAAGCCTGATTTTTACTGGTACTCACAGGAGTGTCCAGGTGATGGACGCACCAAACTCATGAGACACTGAGTGATGGACCAGAAGCTAATTTCATGTCTTTTAGTGGAATGACACTGGGGACAGCCATTTGGCTTACCTTACTTAAGGCAAACCACAGACAAGAAGTTGCTTGGGGAGGATACAATCGGAAGAAAGGAGTCAGGTCTCCTAAAAAATTCATCCCTCTAGCCAGGAAAGTTGGATTCATCATCAAAAACATAAGGCTTGCTCCCTAGAGAGTCTCAACTTCCTTGCTTGATGCTGATGCAATCTGACAAATTCTAATCTCCAATTTCGTTTTCCTTTTCTCTGCACTAGAAGCACCAGAAAATTTACAATGTAGAACTTTCCATAGAGTTCTCTACAGGTAGACTTTCCTCACCATGGTTGGTGCACTGACAGGAATAGTAACAATGCCAGCCACCATCTATTGTGTGCTGGGCACATTGAAAATCCTATAACACGAGGGACTTTCTCTACTCATTGTCACAGACCCTTATGGCCTTAGACTTCACTGATGAGGCAACCAAGACTCAGGGAGGTTAAATAACTTTCTCTGGGATCATACAGTTATGAAGTTGTGAAGCTGAAATCTGAACTCAGACCTTCCTGACTTTGAGCTCCTAACTTCTCATCCAGTCTGCCTTTAGTAAGATGTTTCCAGGGTCCCAGAATGTTCCTGTCTGTGGGACCACAGGCTCTTTGAATGGCTCTGGGATATACTATGGTTCCATGAGGAACTCTGTATGGACCATCTCCTGTGATGGACAGGTCTAGGGATGCCAAGTCTCTGTATGTAGTTTTCTTGTACTTTCCATTTCAAATGATGACATTTACTAATGTCCCTTACAATTGTGACTGATGTTTTTTAGGGCCTCTGCACATAGTCAATACCTATGGCATCCACCCAGTTCCTTTCTTCTGCTCCAGCCAGTAGGGAGTAGCTTGCTTCACTGATGGTCACTTGAAGCGATGGGTTTCACTGACTCCGTGGCATGGCTTAAATGCATTGTATACCGAGAAGTCAAAGCTAGTTTTCCCGGGGTCTTCTTTACTCACCTTTACGAGAAGGTGGAGGTCAATTTAAGCATCTTTCTTTCCAAATCAGCAGTCAGAGAAATGCCAAGAACCTTATTACATTGCTTTTGCTGTTCATAACAGTCAGATTGACTTAGTAGTCAGATGCCTTGGGCTTAAGAAAAAAAATCGCCCTGCTTAAAGATGACATAGTATCAGTGGAATAATGTATGGTAAGAAATTCTAGGGGCTTTCATTTGCTTGTTTGTTTATATATTATACAACTGCAAATTTAAGTAATCATTTCTTATATTCCTGTCAAGGTGAATGTGTTCTAATATACTGCAAACATGTCACTTTGGGAAAACTGGATGGTCCCTTGATGCTGTATCCAGGAGTCTAGTGACATTCTATCAAAGCACACTCCACCGGTGTCCAATTCTGTTCTACAGATGCATCTAGAATGTGAACGTGGATAAGTGACATCCCAGTGGGATCAGACATGGGACAGCGCAACCTCAGAGGGTACCAAACTGCTGATTCCATCAAGGGGAATCCCCGAATGAGGCGTGGTGATGAATACTTCTTTCCATTCCTCTGCAAATCCTCGTGATGCCCATTTTTTTTTCTCTGCCCCCCAGCTATGCTTCCTTTTGTGTGTGGCGTATCTCCCCACTTATCTGCCCACAGCCCTTGGAAGCTGTCTTTGTTTTCTTCCTCCTTCTTCTTGCCAGACTGGAGTGACATCAGTGAGGTGCTCGGTGGCACACGGCACTCTTTGGAAGTGAGTATGCTTAGGAAGTAAGCTTGTTGCCTTACTACAGGTTCTCTTGGCAGCAGATCTGAGACAAGCCGAAGAGGTTCCCTGGTCCAGTGGGGCTGACACTGATGAGGAAGCTGTGGGAGAGATACAAGGAGGGGCAGACTAGACTGCCAAATGTGTCCCCTATTAAGCCTGCTACCTGGAGGGTGCTTGAAGGTGAATTCTAGGGAGGCAGGGCGCCTGGGTGGCTCAGTCGTTAAGTGTCTGCCTTTGACCTGAGGGTCATGATCCCAGGGTCCTGGGATTGAGCCGCCCACCAGGCTCTCTGCTCGGCAGGGAGACTGCTTCTCCCTCTCCCACTCCCCCTGCTTCTGTTCCCTCTCTTGTTGTGTCTCTCTGTCAAATAAATAAATAAAATCTTTTTTTTTTAAACTAAATTCTAGGGAAACTTTGGGAAACAGAGCAAAGTCCACATTTTGGAAGTATTCAGGCCAAGAGCCAAGAGGACCTGGGGTATTTATACACCATCTCCTGAGGGCTTCTGGTTGATGGCTTCATGCCTTAGCATATCTGGTCTACCAGATGTCCCTAGAGGCCGGCATAGCCTTGGGCAGTTGAGGGGGAGAGGTGCGTGAGGGGAAAGGGAAGAGCCCTCAACACACGGATGCAGACAGTAGCCACTGGAAACCAACCAGAGCACCCAGAAAAGTCCACAGAATAGGGACCGGGCAGTGACTGTTTCTTCTTGCTATATGTGTGATAGCAAATTTACCCAAGACCATCAGTTTCACCTCCAGAACCCATCTTGGTTCTGTCCGTTTCTCCATCTTCTACTGCTGCCCTCCTCCTGGTGAGTCTTATCTCCTTCTTGTCCAGATTAATACAACAGTCTCTGGACTGGTTTTCCTACTTTGACTAATTAAACAAATATTTTAGAATGAAATAGTTCATGCATACTGGCAAAAACAAACTGAATAATGTCAGAAGCCACCAGTGAGCTCTGCCACGTCTCAAGAGCTTGCTTACTTGCCTCACTTCTTTAATGGCATTAAAGTTTCGTACACACGACTGAAACTCTGGGTGTTGCTTGTTGATCTCATTCTCCTACAGCCCTCCCAGAGGGGTCGATGTTTATCACTGCCATGCTTGCTCTTCTATTTTTTGCTACATACCTATGTATCCTATACAGATAGATATGGTATGCAGATATAAGGTTGCTTTACATTTTTTTTCAAACTTAGGAAACTGCATCGCACCAAATACATCATTTTGAAACTTTTTTTTTTCCTGGGCACTATGTTTTTGCATTTGCATGCCTGCTGATGCATGAATCTCTGGGTCAGCCTTTTAACTGCTGTATAGTATTGCCGTGTGACAGGATATGATAGGTTCTCACCTGTTTTCCCCGAGTGGGTTACAGGCTGCCCCTCTCTCCAACCACCACAAAAAGGTTTTTTCCCCCTATTACAAATTGTGCTGCAATAAGTACTTTTTGGCTTTACCAGTTTCTTCATAAACATGTGGGAGTCTTTTTTGGGTATATTCCTAGAATTGGAAATGCTGAATCCTAGAATATGCACATCCATAGTGTTACTAAATATTGCCAAATCCCTCTCTAAATTGAACTAATTTGCTCTCCCATGGACAGGGTATGCAGAGTCTTCTTTCTCTACCTCCTCATCAAACTCTTGATGTTCTTATTATTGATTTTTGCCAGTCTAGTCCAAAATGTGGCATGAGTCTTGGGCATTTCTGCCCTTCCTGTGGCATCTGGAAAGAAGTTCCCTGCTGGGGTTGGTAGGGTGAAGAAGATCTCCTTGCTTCACTTTGCGCTGCCCTGATGACTAGTGAGGCCAACGTCTTTCCTAGGTGCTTACAGGCCATTCAGCTTCCGTATTTTGTCATTTTTTTATTTATATGCTTTATCTTCAATTCTTTTGCATTATTTGGCTTGTTCTTACTGAATCATAAGCACTCTTTTTATATTCTGTATGCCAACTTCTGTTTTTGTTTTATGTGTAAGTACCTCTTTCTACTCCGATTTGTGTTTTTACTTTGTTTTCAGTGACTTCTGTTTCCTAGATATTTTCAGTTATAATATAGTCAGATTTAGGAAATTTTCTTAATCATTTGTACATTTTGAAGAAATGTCATAGGATAGTTTCCTATATTTCTTCAATGTGTTAAAACTTCGCCATTTTTATGGTGGTTTTATCCACTTGGGATGGATTTTTGTGTGTTGAGGAAAAGATTTAATTGAATTTTTTTTTTTGCATGCAGAAAAATGGCAGTCCCCAGACTATTTTTTTAGTTTATGCTTTTTTTTTTTTTTACTGATTTATAATGCCACACCTCTTAGGGATTAAGTTCTCATATACATATGGGATTTAGGTCCAACTGCTCTATTTCATTCTGCGAATTGATTTGTCTATCTCTGAGTCAATATCATGCTGTCTTAATTATTACAACTTTATAGTGTCTATTTAGGAAAAAAAGTCCCTTCTCCATATTGTTCCTTTTAGAAGTTATGTTGCCTCCTCGCTTTTCCATATAAATTTCCATAGAAAAGTCTGTTAGGCTCATGATTAGAATTATATTAACTTTATAGACTGATTTGGGAGAATTTCCATTTAATAACATGGATTCTCTCCACTAATGAATAAGGCCTATTATCTCCAATTCTCTGGGTCATCTTTTATGTCTTTCAATAAGTTAGAAATTACTCCATAAAGGCTTATTCCTAGGTACCTTTAAGTTTTTATTGCTAGTGCATATAATATCTTTTTAAAACGACATTTTCTAATTTTTTTCGGCTGCTGTATACAATTGAGTTTTGTATTTTTGAACTTGTTCCCAGCAAAACTGCTGAACTCCCAACTCGGTTTTATTTGTTAGTATGTACATCCTTTGAGTTTCCTGTATAGAAAATTTTGTCTTTAAATAGTTGGGGATTTTTTTTCTTTCCGATTCTTAAGTACTTGAGTACTTTCATTTTAACTGTTTCCTGATAAAATCATAGAGCATGCAGATTTTGGCTATATATCAGGGAGTCTGTCTTTTAAGTGGTGGGATTAGTTGCTTATACTCTTTGTGATTCTTGATATAGTCAGATTTATCACCTGATACACTGGGATCTATTTTGTCACTTTTATTTTGTACTTTATTTTGTACAACATACGTTGTGTGTGTTTATTGTACTCCCCTCATCCACTTTCCTCCCTAGCACACATTGTACTGGTCATTCCCTTTTCTTTTCTTTTTCTTAAATTTAAATTCAATTAGCCAACATAATGTACATCGTTACTAGTCAGATGCAGATTTCTGTGATTCGTTACTGGTGAATAACACCAGTGTTCCTCGCATCGCGTGCCCTCCTTAATACCTGTCACCTGATTACCCCATCTCCCACCTCTCTGTCCTCCAGCAACCCTCACTTTGTTTCTAAGAGTTAAGAGTCTCAGGGGCTGCCTCCCTCCCTCTCTGATGACTAACCATTCAGTTTTTCCTCCCTTCCCTATGATCCTCTGCACTGTTTCTCATATTCCGCACATGAGGGAAACCTTAGGATAATTGGACTGGAGGGTATGAAGCTGAGCAAAACAAGCCAATCAGAGAAAGTTACCTATAGCTCTTCTCTTTTAACCCGACATATTTTACTATTGCGTATTTTAATTCCACTTTCTTTTATAGTCTCTAGGTCATAATTTTAATATCTTTGATTCATTTGATGCTTGTTTATGTTTAATCACAAATTTCCCCATTTCATGGCTTATTATGGTAGCTTTTTCGACCTCACTAAGTCTTTCTGGGTTTTTTTTGTCCTTCCTTCTGAAGTACAACTATGACCAGTTTCAGGAAGGTTCTGTTAGTGGTAAACTCAGCCTTACCCACCTGAACATGCCTTTTCCCCCACACCTTTGAATGATAGTTTGTAGGCAATGTAAAGATACCATCCCACTGTCTTCCGGATTATATGAACATCTGACAACAGTGCGGTCCCTCTGGTCAGCTCCCCTTGCCCTTTTCCTCTGGGTGCTCTCAAAGTCTTTTCTTTGTTTTTGGTATTCTCTAGTTCCACTGTTGCGTGTCTAACTGTAGATTTATTTTTGTTTATTCTTCCTGTAAATTCCCATATATTCTCAACCTATAAATACCGGTCACGTTGCTTCACGGGGCAGCAGTAACACATTGCCGCAGACTTGGTGACTTGTGACAGCTTAAATGTATTCCCTCAAGTTCTGGAGGCCAGAAGTCCAAGACCAGTGTCCCGGGCCCAAGTCAAGGAATTGACAAGGCCATGCTCTGTCCAGAGGCTCGCGGTGACTCTGTCGGGGTGACCTGCCCCTCCCAGCTTCCGGTGGCTGCTGGCACTCCTTGGTTATTGGCCAGGTCACTCGCATCTTCTAGGGCAGCATCTTCAAATCCTCTGTTCCTTCTTCCCATTGTCTTCTCCTCTGTGTGTGTCTGTGTGAATTCTCCTTCTGCCTCCTTCTTATAAAGGACGCTTGTGATGATGTTTAGGGCCCACTTGGGTCATCGATCTCAAGAGCCTTCACTGAATCATCTTTGCAGAGACCCTTCTGCCAAAGGTAACACTTAAGGGTTCCAGAGACTGGAGCTTTCTATCTTTGGGAGGGCCATCATTCAGCCTACTGTATGCGCCACAACAAATGTGAATATTGCTTTTACCCAAGTCTCTCTATTCTCAGATTCTGGAATCCCGATTAAAAGTGCACTGGACCCTTTCATTTAAACTTCTATTTCATTTAACCTTTCTCTTATGGTGTTTTGCCTTTTAACTCCATGCAATACAATCTGAGTGATTTCCTCGTGTCTATCTTCCCATTTATTTTTTTTTCAAATCTGCTTAACTTGCTTAATCTATCCTCTAAAAAGTTGGATTTATTCTTTTTACCTAGAAATTCTACCAAGCTATTTTTGAACCCTGCCCTTTTTCTAACCTGAGAGAATCTGTCATATTCTGGTTTTTAATGTCCTCTTTTATGACTTCAGTCATTTAAAATACATTATGTAACCCTTTACATAGTTATTTTACTTGGAATTCTTTGGGAGGAGTGCCTCGTCCCTCAGTTTACTGGCCTCTGTAATCTGACTCTTGCACATGGAGGAACTTTTCCTTGTGCATTTGCAACATGAGATTGGAAGCTCATTCTCAGCAGAGTTTCCTCTATGGGACTTTTGCACAACCTGGGTTGGGGTATGTCTCTCTGAGGAAGCCAGCCATGTGTTTGCTTTTTCTGGATTCCCCATGAAATCTAGATTCCCCATCACTGTTTTGCACTGGTGTTTGATTTTCTTCTCAACTTCCCAAGTTCTGGGGTGATGTGGGTAGTATGAATCTGAACCCCAAACTGAAGCGAGAGTAAGATCTTGATATTGATTTTCAGAGGGTTATTTGAACCAAGACGAAGTAACACAAGTCTGTGGTTATCTACTAGCACAGGTGGTTTCCCTCCATCTACCCTTTCATGGGGATGGGGAGCATTAGCCCTCCCAGAGTCCTACCTTCATGGGGAGACTCTCATTTCTTACTACCTACTTATCTTGAGTCCAAGACCTCAATCTCTGTGTGTTCATAGTCATCAAAGACTCTAGTTCCTATGCCCTCCAATAGTTTTTCACTTCATCTTTTGTTTCTGGTCCCTTGAGACACTTTTGTTTCCTGGGAACCCAGCTATGCATTTGTAAATGATGTTTGCTTTTTTGTCAAGCATTTCTAAGTGTTTGTGTGGGAGAGCTGCATCCTCAATCAGTATGCCTTAGCCAAGCTGGTCTTTCTGACAATTCCTAGAACACATCATGATGTTCTTTGAATAAAATCTCTGCAGTTAAAAAAAAAAAAAAAAAAAAAAAGGCTCGGCATTCTTAAAAGTAACTTCTGCCTGGAATGTTTCCCTATGGCTGGTTTTGCCACATCCTTCTGATCTCAAATTACATGTCAGCTCCTCTGTGAGGTCCTTCCTGAGCTCATCTCCATAGAATGACTGCCATTATCCTCCATCACACCCTCTTCACTTCCTTCATGAAATTGATCACGGTCAAAAATGGCCTTGTTGATTTATTTCTGTACTTGTTCGTGGTCACAACCTGGCTTACCCCACTGGGTATCTTCAGAGTTTATAATAGTGCCTGACACAGTGAGTACATTTCTCATGAATATCTGCTGCATGAGCAAAGGCCTGTCTCAAAGCTGCAGACTCTCAAGAGACTCGGTCCATGCCCAAGCCAAACTAGCAATAAAGCCATGTTGTTCTAAAGAGCTGGGAAAGATAATCCCCAGGGCCCATGGGCCTGAACTCCTTCCCCACTGTACAAAGTCTAGTACTCAGGAAGTCCGGGTCCCAGCAAAAGAGGAAGAGTTTGCCCCGAATGTTTAATAAAATCAAACCATTAGATTTCTCTCTTTAAGAAGAGGTTATTCTTACCATGTGCAAGTCCTCGAGACAGCCTCTTGAGAATCAGAGATGAGCTCACCTTAACTAAAGTCAAGCAAACCCATCCTCTAGCTCCCCAAGGGGGTGGTACATTGAGCTGTGTGGGAGTAAAAGTAGCACCCAGAATCACACAAAGTAGCAAATAATGGAACCCTTAAAAAAGTTAATTTTGGGATGCCTGGGTGGCTCAGTTGGCTAAGCATCTGTCTTCAGTTCCGGTCATGATCCCAGGGTCCTGGGATCAAGCCCCACATTGGGTTCTCTGCTCAGCACAGGAGTCTGCTTCTCCCTCTCCCTCTGCTTCTCCCCCTCCCAGTTTATGCTCTCTCTGTCTCTCTAACAAATTAATAAATAAAATTAACAAAAAACAAATTAAATTTCTCATTTTGGAAACAATATAATCACTTTCCAGGAGCTCTAAAAATAGAAAAAAGAAACCGCTCTTAATTTAAGGCCTACCATAAGCCTCAGTAATCACTCGATTGAATAGCTATTTGTCTGGTTTTTAAAACCATATTTGGCTCTTTTTTTTTTGGATCATCCTTTATTGAGTACTTATTTTATGCATGATCTCAGTTTATATAATGCTTTGAACTACGTGTAATCATTATTCCCTTTAAGAATGAGATCACAAGGGCATAGAGAGGTCAGGTAACTGTTCCAGTCTCAGGCAGGCAACGGGCAAGTGAAGGCTTGGCCCCAGGTCTGTCTGATTCCAGATCCTATTCAAGATTTTCCTGTAGCTCTGATATTACCTTGTTTTGCCCACCCTCTTTTTCTATGGGGCTGTGATCACACTGAACTTTATGTCTCCTCTTCTTCTTTTTCCCCGCTGAGTATCACAAGCTGTTTTTGCCCACTCTTGGGCAGTCCACAAGCACCTCTTTTAATGATCAGCAGGAGGATATCTGATCACTATTTCCTCCTTCACCAAGGGCGAACAGACCACTTCGGGAATGATCTAGCCTGATCTTATAAAATTGAATACTTGCATACCTTATGTCCCAGAAATTCTTCTCTCAGGGACATATCCTAAAGGAAAAATTAGAGGTGGGCCCCAGCTGCCAAGAAGCCTTGCTCAAATGGAAAAACTAGGAAAGACCCCGATACCCATCAAGAGAACAGATGCCTTTCAGTGGTATCTGAACAGCATAGTCAAATGCAGTGCCGTGGGTGAATGTTACTAGCATACTACTGCATGAGCAAAGAAGTCTCTAAAGCTGCCCTTTTATGAATCCCCGAAACAAGCACATCTCAGGAATCTATTGTTTGGTTACTCATACATGACTCCTAAAAAAAAAAAAAAAAAAAGAACAGACTGAAAAACACCAAATTCAGACAGGATTCCACTCTGAGTTCTATGTACTAATTCATTCAGTAAATATTACTAAGCACTTACTAAGTCCCAGCTCCTCTGATTGCTCTTCATATACAGCAACTTATTTACCCTTCACTCCAACTCTGTGAGCTATTTACTAATAATAGTTACCTTTTACAGCTGAGGAAACCAAGACGAAGAAACAGTAAGTGTGGTGGATGACTTTCTATGTCACCTTGAGTACGCCACAGGATGTCCACATGTTTGCTCAAACATTGTTCTGTGTGTTCTTGCAAGGATGTTTTTGAATGAGACTAAGAGCTGAGTAAGTAGACTAAAGCACCCTCTCAAGATGAGGGTGGGTCTCGTCTAATCAGTTGAAGGCTTGATTAGACCAAAAAGATTGATCATCCCCCTGGGTAAGAAAGAACTCCTGATGCCTAACTGCCTTCAGACTGAAAACCCTGAAATCCAGCTTGTTGACTCACTCTGCAGATCTTGGGACTTGGCTGTCTCCACAATCGCCTAAACCAATTCCTTATAACAATACCTTTCTTTGTGTCTATACATATACCTTATTAGTTCTTTTTCTCTGGAGTAGCCCGCCCAACAGAGGAAGTAACATGCTCAAATGCCACCCAGCTAGGAAGTGGTGGACAGGCCTGTTGGACCCTTAAGCCAGAACACTTATCCACTCTAACCCACTGACTCTCCAACACAACCTAAAACTATTCTTACAGAAATCCCCAAGATCTTAAAATAATTTTATGTGTCAAGACTGTGTAATCTGAATGGACAGGCTTTTCTGAAAACCTGTATGATTCTTAGTTTAGATGCTTCATGAATCATACACTTTCTTCTCTGCTGGGCATACAACCAATTTCTAATGTCACATTTGCACTCCAACAGGCTTCTGTCCAATACAAAGTATTCTATATTCCTCACTGGTTTCCTTCAGAGTAAAAGAAAGAATCTGCATTTCAAATCATTGTGTTTGTTGTTATGACAACACACAGCCTGGATCTGCTCTCAGCAGCGGTATGCAACATCCTGACTTTGAAAGCATCTCATATGTGTAATTCAGGAGGTCTTGGAAAGAGGTGGTTCTATTCACACACGCTGCCATCTGCCCCATCCCACCACTTGAAATGTTTCTGAGCTACCTTAATGCAATGTATGAAACATAAAGAATGCACAAAAGCTTATAATAAGAGATGCTCTCCTAGGAGGGAAGCTGAGCATTGGTGCTTTCTTCGGTACCCGTCGTTGCAATAATGTGACAAAAATGTCAGGCAACAGAGAGCCCAGCAAATGTAATATTCCAAAAGAACTTATTATGTGACCTTCAAGTCAACTTTTCTTATTCTTTTTCATATCTACACATCGGTGATGATATGTTTTCTTTGGTGTACGTGTGTGTAATCCACAATTTGGTTTTTGTTGTTACGGGCCACTATTACGGTTATTTTTTTTTTTTGGTTGTTTTTTAAAAAAATATTTTATTTATTTGACAGAGAGAAACACAGCCAGAGGGGGAACACAAGCAGGGGGAGTGAGAGAGGGAGAAGCAGGCCTCCCGCCAAGCAGGGAGCCCGATGTGGGACTCAATCTTGGGTCTCTGGGATCATGACCTGAGCCGAAGGCAGTCGCTTAACCAACTGAGCCACCCAGGCGCCCACTATTACGGTTTTTGAGAGTTTTCAGTAGTTTATTCCTTTGGTGGTGTCAAGTATTCCTCTTCTGAGGGCAGCCCATTGTTCTTCTCCTCTCTGTAGGCATTGCAATCGTTTCTAGTTTTTCCTTTCTTTCCCAGAATAAACAGTGCTGCAATGAACATCTTCACGGATGTCTCCTTGGGCACATGTGGGAGAACACTCAATGGAGTTGTTGGCACCTACAGCGTGCACTTTTTCATTTTAACTTGCTATTAACTAGACGATTCCAAATTGTTTGTCAGGGGAGCTATTCCAGAATATCCTTCAAACAGTAGTGCATGCAAGGTTACATTTTCCCACCCCCTTACCGATGTTTGTTACTATCAGGTTGCCCACCCTCCTCGGTGGGTGGCCGTAAATAAGAATCGTGGCTAGCTGCATTTCCCAGCCTACTAGTGGTGGTGAAGTCTCTCCTTCCATGTGCACCGGTGAGACCAACACATTTCTGTTCTGTTTCTTCTGTTGTTGGCTGTTTGTCTTTTGCTTACTGACATTTTGAAAATTCTTTTTGTACTCCAGACGCTAATTCGGTTCAATATTGCAAATATCTAAGGCTAGTCTGTAGTGTGTCTTCTAACTTTTTTCACAAAGGCTTATAACAGAAATAAACTACATTTATCAGTTTCATTCTACTGATTTTTTGGAGCGGGGAATGCAGGGTCTTTACTAAGAATTCCTGCCCTAGTCTGAGGACTTAAATATACTTTGTTTCATTTTCTCTTTAATAGATTTAAAGTTTTCATCTTTAATACATTTAAAATTTTCTTTCGGCATTTAAGTCTGTACAGCATCTGAGATTTATTTTTGTGTATGGTGCGAGGTAGTGATATAATTTGATTTCTTTTTCTTATGTGGAAAGTTGATTGGCTCAGCATCACTCTGAAAGATGTTTAATGGTTTACATTTGTCCTCTTAGTTCACAATGCCAAGTGTATCATTTATTATGTTTCTATGTATGT
>PITA01006187.1:0-18331 GCA_004023965.1 Spilogale gracilis
AAAAAATATAAAAAAAAAGAAAAAAAAAAAAAGAAAAATGGAGCATATACTAGTATCTACCTCACAGGGCCCTTAGAAAGTGCCTGCCAGGCGCCTGGGTGGCTCAGTTGGCTAAGCGACTGCCTTCGGCTCAGGTCATGGTCCTGGAGATCCGGGATCGAGTCCCACATCGGGCTCCCTGCTCGGCGGGAAGCCTGCTTCTCCCTTTCTCAGTCCCCCTGCTTGTGTTCCCTCTCTGGCTGTGTTTCTGTCAAATAAATAAAATCTTAATTATAAAAAAAAAGAAAAAAGTGCCTGCCAACCTTGAGGGCATTATGTTAAGTGAAACAAGCCAGAGAAAACCAACTATGATAGGACCTCAAGGCAAAAACAAGCTGGCAAACAGAACTCACTGGTAGTTGCCTGAGGCAGAGTTTGGAGGGTGGCAAAATGGGTAAAAGAAATCAAAAACTACAAACTTTTAGTGATAAAATTAAAAAGTTCTAGGGATGAATGTACAGCATGGTGACTTTAGTAAAGGATACTGTATTGCTTATTTGATAGGAGATCTACAAAGTTACAAGAAAAAAACTCTGTAACTATGTATGTTGAAGGCTATTAACTCGACTTATTGTGTTCATTTTGCAACTATACAAATACCGAATCACCCTGTTGTGCACCTCAGTTATACCTCAACTTAAATGCCTTCATTGTTGATATTGGCAGGTATTTTCTGCTCTGACGATGAGCAAGCATCAGAGAGGGTTTCTGGCACTGTTCTGGAGAAAATGTATTATTTCAGCAAACCTTCACCAACCCAAGGGGGAATTATTCTTATTATGCCCGCACCTCACAGAGGAAGAAATGAGCACTGAGCAGTAACTTGCCAAAGACACAGTGAAGGTGAAGCGGGGCAGCTGAACCTGGAAGCTGGAGCAGTAGGTGAACCATGAAACCCCTCTACACCCACAAGCGCTTTGTGAAACATCCCCTCCACTGTGTGGACTACCTCAATTCCCTTGAGATCCTCGAGACTCTCCAGACCACTCCTACTCCTGTCAAGACTCAGGACAAGGAAGGGCACCTGGGTGGCTCAAGCATCTGACTTTTGG
Organism: Spilogale gracilis; assembly: GCA_004023965.1. Lineage (NCBI taxonomy): Eukaryota > Metazoa > Chordata > Mammalia > Carnivora > Mephitidae > Spilogale > Spilogale gracilis. The sequence continues at coordinate 1,092 of PITA01006187.1, forward strand.
TTTCAGCTCAAGTCATAAGTTCAGGGTCTTGAGACAGAGCCCCTTATCAGGCTTCACGTTCAGCGGGGAATCTGCTTCTTTCCCTCTTCCTCTGCCCCTCTCCCCGCCACACAAACTCATGGTCCTTTTCTCTAAAACAAATCTTAAGGTGGAAAAAAAAAAAAAAAAAAGACTAAGGACAAGGAGTTCTGATGTCTAGCGCTCTCTATCTCTCCTTGTCAAGGACACTGACTGACCTTCACCTTGTTCACTGAGGAGATCGGAACCTGGCTGAGCCTCTCACTTGGGAGTTCTGCCATTGTCCTAGCAGTTTTGCCATCATGAGCATGCTCCATCCAAGGCCTTGGCTATATTTCCTCTTCTCTTAACCTCCCATCTTTTCCATTGCCAACCGTAGCCACCCTAGAGCTTCCCTTCAGAGAACAGCTCTACCTCTGTGACCTTAAATTTATATACCCTTTTGTCTGACCACACTGCCCTCCTTCCCTCCAATTTTCTGAACACTCGACGCATATCATTCAGCCTCCCCAAGACCACCAGTCCCTTGTGCATCATTTTACCTCCTGTTTGTCCTTCCTTCCAATAACTCAGCCCATGGTCTGGCCATTGTCCTAAACGTCTGGAAGAAAAAAAAAAATTCACAACCCCACCAGAGTCGGGTCATCATGGCTTCTGATCTCAACACTGCATAGCAACCAGCACTTCCGGTTCTCTGGTCATCACTCGCCCTCCTTCTTTAGCTTCAAGCCCACTCAGCTCAAGCCCATACCCCACCACATTTCAGTCACCATCAGCCAAGGACCTCCTATTCTACTTCATCAGCATTGATCCATCTCAGGTTCGGTTCCAGGTAAAGAGGAAGCTGTCCCTCACCCTCCCCGGCCCCTCCAGCTCTGGCTCTTTCCTCTTCCCCTTCCCGGTGCAATTTGCTGACAGCCTTCACTACAGCAGCATCAACACCCCAACCTCCCCCTAGGTCTGAGCACACCCTGGTTCACCCAGGTCAACAGAGACTCAAATCCAGCAGCCACTTTTCTGTCCTTATTTTCACAACCTCTGGGCAACATTTACTACAAGTGCCCACTTCCTCATTCTGGAAAGGATCTCTCTTCTCAACCTGCTTGACTCCACACTCCCTGGGGTTATTTTCCCCCAACCTTTCACTTTTCTCTCGGCCTCCATTTCTGGCTCTTTTCCTTTTTCCCCAATGCCACAAAAACTGCTTGCCTACTATGTGCCAGCATTAACTGAAGCACTGGGCTTCCTGGGGATTCTTCTCTTCCCACTGCATGATCCTCCCTGGGGGCGGGCTCATTCCTGGCTTCAGGTATCACCTAAGTGGTGAAGACTGAGAGGTCAGACATTAGCCCGACTAAAGTTCAAGTTCTAGCTCCTCTGCACCACGGGCAGGGCACTGCATTTCTCTAGACCATAGTTTTCTAATTTCTATGATGACAACAGTAATGAAGAATACACAAAAAAACACCATGGCAAGTAAAAACACTATGGCAAGTAACAATAAAGGTGACGTACTGTTTTTTACTTCATCTCCAGGAGTCCTCTCTGAGCGCCCACAAGAAGCGCCTACATGAAACTGCAACTTGGATTTTGCACAAGAAGCAAAAACTCAGTAACACTAAGATTAAATTCCTCATCTTCCCCTATCATGCCATTCCTTCAAGGGTTACCTACACCAGGACATGACACTACCAGCCACCCCAAAACCTGTGGTGGTTTTAAAAGGTGCCCACAAATTCTTCAACCTCCTCCCACCAAGAGGAGGGGCCCATCTGCTGCCCTGGACCCTGAGCTCTCCTGCAGGACTGCCTTGACCAACAAGATGCCGCCCCAGTGCCACGTGGCTGCTGAGGCTAGGTCAGAAAAGACTGGCAGCTTCTGCCCGTTTCTTCTGGCACATTCACAGTGAGCCTCCAGCCTGGACGTGAGAGGGACAATCACTCTGTGCAGCATGGAGACAGACCACATGCACAGATGCCCCAGGTGGCCACACTCTTCAAGCACTCCCCCATGCCCCCCCAACCCCCGTCTGACTGTTCCCAAGCCCAAATGCGAAACAAGCATATGAAGACTTGAGATGACCCCAGTCACCATTTGGCTGTAGCTTCATAAAGGATCCTGAGAAAGACCGGCCCAGCTGGCCCTAATTTACCTCCAGATTCATGAGTCAACGAGTTATTGTGTGCAGCCACTCTTTGAAGAGGATTTGTTAATGCAACAGAGAACCAGAATAATACTCCAGCCAAAAATCTAAGGAGTCCCTAAAAATCTTTGTTCCCACCTTCTACATCCAATTACAGAATTCCAGCAATTCTCTAAAGCATCTATTTTATAGATCCGTCCTGCTCCTGACTGGTGGTACCATCATTTCATTCCTGAACGAGGAAAACCTTCTCCTAACTGGTCTTCTTGTCTCCAGACTGGCCTGCCCCTTTCCCATCCCTCACAGCGCAGCCAGATCTGCCCAGGTCAGTCCAGGCAAACTTTGAAGGCTCCCATGGTGTGACCCTGGCTGGGCTCTGCAGCTCCAAGTGTATCCACTGCTCCTGACTCTGCTCCAGCCACACCGAGTCCTGGGAGTTCCTTGAAGTGATGGGGTTACGCACCTCCCAGTCCCTGCACAAGCTGTTCCTTCTGCCCGGCTCTGCCTGTCATGGGGCCAACTCAACTTCAACATTACAGGTTAAAAAGGACTCCTCATGGAAGCTCTCTTGGGCCCTCAAGTCTAAGTTAAGCTTCCTTTCAGACGCTCCCACAGTAACCTTTATTTCCTTCTAAATGGAATATGCCACTCCAAAATATAATTGCCTATTTTTCATCTCTAAGAGTTTAAGTTCCCTGACAATAATAGGCCAATGGCTCACTCAGTTGTATATCCCTAGTGCCAGGACCACATCAGAACCTAAAAGGCTCATAAAAATTAGAGTTCTTTCAGTGAATGACTGATAAGTTATACCAAGGCAACTCCATCACTTAAGAAATAAGAGTAGAAGAATGGAAGATAGCTAGCTATTCCAGAAATATTAAAAAGACTAAAAATTTACGAAATGAAATGAACACTTGAGATTACCTAATTAATCCCATCTTTTTATAGATGAAGAAGCAAGTTAATGAGACTGATGGACTTGCCAAACCTCCACACCTGGTTGGTGGCAAAGCCAGGAACAAAAATTAGGTCAATTAACTACCCCGGTAACACTGTAGCATGTCAGAATGTGAGTGAACCACACAGCTGAATAGTGTAGGAATTTCAGAATATGGACAATGACTTCTTGAAATTAGGACTCTGTTTTATAATTCTATTGTATTATATTACTCTCATGCCTGAAACATATGGAGTAGCTTTGGGCAATTTAAATTTCTTTGGAGTACACACCCATCAGAATGGGTAGAGAGAAGGACTGACAATACAGGTAGCATTGATGAGGATAGAAAATAGCCATACTCATACTGGGAGAAGTCCAACTGGTTGGTATAGCTGCTTTGGAAAAACGTCTGCCAGTATTTAGTAAACCTGAACATACATGTACCCAATGAGCCTGAAATTCCATTCTACCCAACAGGGGTTAGTATTTCCACCAAAAATATGCGCTAGAAGTGTGTAGCCAATTCCAAATATCCTCAAAGTGAAAACACTCTAAATGCCCAACTGAATGGATGGACTAGTAATAATATACTCATAATTACACTGCAACAAAAAAAGAACAAGTTACTGATTCATACAACATGGATAAATGACACAGGCATGCTGAGTGAAAGAAATCCTAAGCATATCTGTGATTCCATTTATGGGACATTCAAAATCAGGCAAAACTAATCTAGGTCAGTAATGCCTGGGAAGGGACACAAGAGAGCTTTCTGGAGTGTTGGAAAGGTTTTACATCTCCATTTTGGGGGTGATAACACGATACAGGTACATATAAATTAAGCTGTACTTTTAAGACGAAGTACAACTTGAAGTGCAAAATTAAAATTGAGTGAATGAAAAACTAGAAGAAAAGTTAGGTGCACATTAATTTCACAGAACCTTATATTCAAGGTAATACAATATAATCTCATTCAACCCTCAAAATAGCCCTTAAGTTGTAAATATTTACTAGTCATGGTTGAGTTCAAAAAAATCTCTGAATCAGAATAGGAAGGAAAAGGGAATTAAAAACTGATAGTTTAAAAATCGATTTTAGGGGCGCCTGGGTGGCTCAGTTGGTTAGTCCACTGCCTTCAGCTCGGGTCATGTTCCTGGAGACCCGGGATCGAGCCCCACATCGGGCTCCCTGCTCGGCGGGAAGCCTGCTTCTCCCTCTCTCAGTCCCTCTGCTTGTATTCCCTCTCCAGCTGTGTTTCTCTCTGTCAAATAAATAAATAAAATCTTTAAAAAAATAAAAAAAAAAATAAAAAAAAAAATCGATTTTAACATTCTTTTGGGGACTTTTTTTGTAGAACAGACCAAAAAACGTGTTTTATCCAAGGTCAAGGACAACTCTAAATGTCCAGCTCTTAAAAGGTACATGAATGGATGTGTTCCTACAGGATGTTTAGTTAACTCCACAAGGATTGTACACTGCCAGTTTTGAAGAGGAGAAAAATCCCTAAGGTGTCACTGACACAGGGCAGGAGACAGGGGAAATCAACGACATAGACTCACTTTGTCTACACTTCTATTAATACCATTACATTGAGTCATATGGACTCATACCAATCAGTACAGAAAAATCTAATGTGATTTTTTAAGTAGTTTATTATGTTTTTATCAGTGCCAATCATCACAGAGGTGATGATTTCAGAGTCTGAAATTTGCATATGCACATGAGAAAACTATGATTCAGAATGATTTGTCTTAGACCAGGTTCCCAGGATTTGGCATTTTAGAAATAAGTACATTCTAAATATATATACACACCTCAGGACTCATGCAGGAATGGCATGTTTTTATTCTGCTAGGTAAAAACATTCTGAGAGAGATACTATCATTCACTACCATTTTAGAGTAGACAATATATTCTAAAATCTAGAAAAAGTTGAAGCAGTATTTCAAGTTTCAGTCTCTAAATTTACAATTACTTGGCAACACTTTCCTGATTTTTCCATTTGGCTATGGACTGATATTTGGAAAACACCTTAGATCACACAGGTAATAATAGGTGGAATACCTAGGCATCAGAACTTCAAAGTCTTTTTCTTCTCTGTCGCAAATAGCAGGTACAGATTAACATCATGGACAGGTCACCAATCCTTATGACAACTGAAGCAGTTGTGAGGACTCCGTTCTCCCTTGACCCTCGGTTTCCTCAACTACAAGGCAGGAATAAATAGTCTGACACTGCTCAGGGTTGATGAAAGGGTTAAAGGAACAGGATATACTCAATTAAGCACTTCCTGCACAATCAGAGAGCAAATTCTGAAGTATTAATCATCATCATCACAAACTTTATCATGTAACTGACTTAAAACACTGGCTGATTCTATGGAGGCACCGTTTAAATGCATTACTAATATTAATTCATTTAAATAGTATCAAAAGCTTTAAGATGCAGGTAACTTTTGACCATACAACTCTACTTCTAGAATGTTATCATAAAGCAAAACACCCTAGATGATTAAGAACACTGTATGTAATAATCCCTCTTTTAGAGATTCACTATGTAATCCGCATATTAAAGGCCGTACAATACAGAAACTTGTTTTACTTTGACCCAGTTTTTAAAATTACTTGGCACTGAATCCGCTTGTTGTAGTAAGACTCATTTGAGTACCAAAGAACTACGACTCCCTACAACACACTAGCAGAAAATATCCAGAACTTATGCACTGAAATTAACATTTCAGTGTTAATTATTAACAGCCAAAATTGGCATAGAAAATATTCAATGGAAAGGTGATTAAGAAAATTGCAGTCTGTCAGTATATAATACAGGAAACTAATGAAGAGAAACTTAAATGTTAAGTATTCATAGATGAAAAAAATAGATTATGAAACTATCTTCATTATGATGCAGGGTTGAAAATGTTAACTGGTTCTTTCTGGGTTACTGAATTACAATTTCCCCCCACATTATGCTTTCCAAATTTCCTTTTACTTTAATAATACATTACCAAAATAACCTGTCCTTACATAAGCACAAATAAGTGTATAAATGTGTAGATGTTAATAGGATTACAAAATGATTTTCATCAACTATAAGAAATGAATTATAATACTGAAGTCCAAATAAAATTTCATTTATAGGATTCACTGTGTAGTACTAGCAAGTAAACATATACAAAGCATGCCTCAAAACCAACACCTATTCTCTTCTGAGCTGCTCACAAAATCCAAATGAGATCTACATATTAAAAGCATTGATGGTAATATCCAAACCAGAAACAAAAAACAAGTATCTACAGATATATGTGAGCAACATTTATTGATCTCAAAAACAGAAAATTTTCAAGAAGGATGGCAGGTTACAATTTCTGTAAAATCATATTTAACCTATTGTTAGTATATCCTTTATACATACATGCAAATGTAAAAATGCAAAAACACTGCAGGTGAATGACACCCACTAACTTCAGTACAGAGAAGGGGGAGCAGGAGGCTTTAGCTCTAGTCTTAAAGGGGTTTTTTTTGTTTTGTTTTATGGGGTTTTTTTTTACAGTTTTGAGCTAAAATGGTAAGAGGGTGACAACTGTTCATCACAGAGGTAGGTAGGTACACAGAAGTTTGATTATTTTCTGTACTTTTCTCAATACTTGTACTTCAAATACCAGTATTAAAAATAAAACTTTGAAAGAGCTGTATTTTGTACAGCTCCTGACTCCATGATTAGGAATGAGTACAGTCCTTCTGTGCCCCAGGCAATGGCCCTGTGAGGACTCTAGATGGTCATCCACTTCCCCAAGAGTGAGGCCAGGGAAACAGGTACCCTGCAGAAAAAACACCTAGGAATCCATCTCAGGGAGACAGGGACACAATTACTGGAGATAAGTCCTCAACCCCGAGAAGTAGTCCAGAGGTCAGACCAGTACCCGGCAAATCTAGGTACAAAGGAACCCGATAAATGAGACTGGCCTACAAATCCAACTTTTCAAACGTTTCCTCTCCAAACCATGTAGGTGTGTTTGGCTGTGAACCAAGAAGCAGCGCACCAACATTTATGCAAGAAGAGTGGAGGAGAGTAGTTACACAAATGAAAGTAAAATCCCGGAGTCAGCTGCTCACCTGAAGGCATAAACCCACGCAGTTGCCCCAGCAGGAACTGGGCTGTCCCTACACCCCTGGGAGGTCTTCTCCCAAGAAGCCACAGGACAGCAATCAAGTGACCCCTCAATTCCCAGTATTGTGTCTGTGACTCATGCTGCCCCTCTCCCGTGCTCTCAGCGACTATCAGGGAGGTGGTACCACATGCTTGCAGGCACAGGCTTGGAATCACCAAGCTAGGCTCACCTCTAGCCCTGACCCTCCACCTCACCTAACGTTAAGTTCCCTCTTTTCTAAGACCGTGTTTTGTAGGCCTGCAGTCTCTGGTTAACAGGACTGATGGGAGGATAAAGTCAGGTGACGGGAGTAAGACACTTTGCACCATACTTGGTACACAGCCCCCTCTGATTCTGGTGGTGGTGATGATCAAGATGGTCAGGGACCCTGCCCTAGTGAAGGGAACAGACTCCAATGATAGGCATCATCCTGGGGCCGTTCAAGGGCTATCCGCATGTCTCTACTTCAGCACTAGGAGTCAGAACTGGCTACACAATTTGTGAGACCCACGGCAAAATGAAAATGTTTGCGAAGCATCAAAGATTCAGAGGAAGGTCAATCCCAGAGCATTAAACCAAGTGCGGGGCCCTTCAAAGCCTAGTCCCCCGTGGCCATATGCCCTTGAAGGCGGCCCTGCTGAAGTAAAGGTGCTCAAACACTTCCTAGACATTTGAAACGAAGGTCAACAAGAACTCCACTTTCTAGACTCACCCAAACACTGGAAGCATTTGGGGAGGGGAGGAGTGGGGGGAGGGCAGCAGGGAGCCACAGCAGACCTAAAGGGGGCTGTAGACCTGAAAATAAAAGACCATCATTAATTCAATTTGCAAGAAGTTATCACAGGAAACTGCTGTTTCCTTGTTCTCTGTCACGCACTTACCAGAGCTTCCCTAAAAATCTTTCCTTCTTTCCAGTTTACCTCAGAAACAATTTATAGTGGAGTCTGCTCAGCTGAAATCCATAAGCAAGACATTATTCGGGGCCTAGTGTCTGCCGGGACAGCCTCACTTCCCAGGCAGCACATGGTGAGAGAGCAGAGCAGATGTCAAACTGACAACTAGGCCCTCAGCCTCCGTGACCTCTTCAAAAAAGAACTGGGACTTGTGACAGGCAAGAAGGTGCCCCTGCGGTGACAGTAGGGAGCGAACAGAGTAGCCGAGAAATCCATTTGTGGTCACTGGATGAAATATTAGATGGTGACGGTCAGTCACCTCAGTGACCAGAGTCAGGACATTATGGGACAAGAAGCTCAGGGCAGAACACAGTTGTTTATATTCAGCCTTCTCCTTAACAGTCACCCAGCAAAGCCAAGTCCTTGAAAACAAGGGAACCCTGGTCAGCCTCCTCAAGGCCCCTGGTTTGGTTTTGTTTGTTTAACCCTTTACATTGTAAAAATTTCAACCGTCTCCCAAAAGCTTCAACACCAGGCTGGAAGGAAGGCTACAAACCCAGCTCTATTCCTTAGCTGTGTGAACTTGGGGAAATGACACCACCTTTCTGAGAGGTCCTTCCTCTTTTTAATGCCATTATGCAGGAAAGCATTTATGATGTCTGGCACACAGTAAGTGCTCAATAAGTAAACTTGTGCTTCACTCCCTCAACCCTCAGCGTGCCAACAAGCACATGGCTGACGCTCCCAGAGAGCGTGAATCATTTCTCTCACAGGTCTTTTCCTAGGACTCCCACTTCCAGACTTCTAAGACTGCAGCAACAGAAGCTGAAACAGAGCAAATGCCTGCACAACAGAGGTCCTGCTTAATGGCACAGATGCTCTTCAAACTTTTCTGCCATGACAAGTCCAGACGGTAGATCTATGCTTGCATTATTTTAATCTTAAGATTCAAAGAATATTTACATGACTAATCCAATTACAGTTAAGACTAAGAAATGTTTGGCATGTATATTTGACCATAGTCAGAACATACAATTTATGATGTTTAGAGTCATTCAGGTTCAAACACACCACACTTTAACTGAGCACCAAATAAAATCCAAATGTGCCTTCACTCCTCTTTTCAAACAGGCACATTTAGAACTTACTAGTACCTATGCACTCTGCTTTTTGAAGCAAATCATGAGTTTCTGTTCTTGGTTTTTATTCTGTAGATGGTGATATGCATGTGCTGACCTATCCACCTTCTCACCCGATCTTTTCCCCCGACACACAAGGCTTTATGATGGCAGGTACAGCCTCAGACCATGAAACTAGGCCAGGCTCACCAATCTATATGGGAAATCTAAAACACTGGCCTTAAATTCTAAACACAATATACAAATGCAATGGTCATTAGTTGATAATTAGCATCCAAGACTAATCAACCATTTTCAGTTGTCACCTTTTCAAGTCTAACTGCATTTTAGGACACAATAAAACAAAAACATGTAAACTAAGAAATCTAGGGGTGCCTGGGTGGCTCAGTTGGTTAAGCGACTGCCTTTGGCTCAGGTCATGATCCTAGAGACCCGGGATCGAGTCCCACATTGGGCTCCCTGCTCGGCGGGAAACCGGCTTCTCCCTCTCTCACTCCCCCTGCTTGTGTTCCCTCTCTAGCTGTGTTTCTCTCTATCAAATAAATAAAATAAAATCTTTAAAAAAAAAAACAAAACAAAAAACTAAGAAATCTACCAGAAAGCCAGGGAGCACATCAGAAGTTGCCTTGTCTCTGATGCCATGGACTCCCCTGGAGCCACATGCCTGGCAGTCTCACAGCTGAGAGGACCGCAGCGGGGAGCTCATCCTCCCAGGACCTTCAGGGCCATGCACAAAGCAGGGTGTTCCATGAATGTTTGTTGAATGAATGAAAGTATCAACATGTGATAATACTAAAAAAAAAATTAAGGGTCTTACAACACCCTACTTACTGATTACCACTTCAAATCTTTCCATACACTAGCACTCGTTTAAAAGTTGGCCCAGCATTTACCAGTGAGAAATCATTAAGGTCTTAAGGAAGAGTAAGTGATGTAATCACAGTACAATAACAGTTTAGATCTTAAAAAAAAAAAAAGAAGAAAGAATAAAAAGAGTGCTGTTTATAAATCCCTTTCTTTCCCTCTATTACCTCATTTAATCATCATAAGCAGAATGAATTTTACTGTTTTGATGGCAGAAGGGGGAAAAAGGTAAAATCCTAACCAATCAACAAGAGCTAGGACAGAAAGAAAATCTGAACTGAATCTAGACGTTGATCTTGTCCAACCCACCAGGAAAACCTGGTAGATATGTTTCTCTTCGTTACATTAGATTTTCTCCTACCTTACTCAAAAGCTTTGCACATACTCTCACTAATTCTACCTGTTAAGAGAGTAAGATCCCTGTACTGCCCATTGGAACAATAGCAAATCTTTATCCAGAGAGCCAACAGGTGGCCTTTAAAGCCCAATGTGAAGATGCAGAAAAGGTGCATGGCCTCCTAAATCTATGTCCTTAACCTGAAAACATGAGGTTTTTATATTTAAATTGCCACCCAGGCTAAACAAAGTATCTTGATAATCTTCAAGTGCAAAGGATACATTCTGCATTCCCCAGAACAAAACACCTAATCCAAACAGATTTTATCTTCCTCAGTTTAGAAGCTTGTGAGAAAAGTAGGACTGTCCTTCTATCTCCTTCATTCAATTCAACAAATACTGGGCACTGGGTGATATTTATTTAGAATTAGCAAATTACCGCTTATCCTTGAATTTAAAAACCGTGTTTTAAAATGAAGGCATTATCCCTGTCCCTTACCTTATTGGCCACATCTAATTGAGAACCCTTCTTTTTAAGAAAATCAACAACCTCAAAGATCAGACAGCTACATTACTTGTTTCAATACCCAGTCCTATTATAAGTTATTAAAAATAGTACCTACCTTTTCTGATTTCTCTTCCTTTCTAATCTCCTCCAAGTAAAAAAGGTTAAGTGATGACATTACATCCAAAGAACAATGGACAATACATACACACAGCTCCCGTTTCCAGCTTCCAACAGCAGCAACAAGAAAAGTCAAGCACCAATTAAAAAAGAAGAGCCACCATACACCGGTGTTCCCGTCAAGTAGGTGGACAGGGAGCTCTAGTGCACAAGCTCAGCAAAACCTGAAGGGCCAATGTCGTCAAGAAAGGAGCATTTTTTTTTCCTGGAAGTCAAAGAACTTGAGAATTGATTTTAAAAAATAAAACAGCAGATGCAGTCAACAGAACCGATTTTGGGGGGCGCCTGGGTGGCTCAGTTGGTTAAGCAACTGCCTTCGGCTCAGCTCATGATCCTGGAGACCCGGGATCAAGTCCCACATCGCGCTCCCTGCTTGGTGGGAAGCCTGCTTCTCCCTCTCTCACTCCCCCTGCTCGTGTTCCCTCTGTAGCTGTATTTCTCTCTGTCAAATAAATCAATAAAATCTTTAAAAAAAAAAAAAAAGAACTGATTTTTTTTCCAGAAGTCGTTTTTTAATAAACACAATATAAAGATTATATAGAAGCAAATGAGTCCATTTGAAAGACAAGAGAGGAATGTGCGGCACCTCATTTTATGAGTTGATAAGAAGTAAACACAAAAGCGTGCCTCTGAAGGATTGTCTTTTAACTGAAACTGGACTGAAAAACTGGACTTCATGTTTAAGGATTTTCTTAAATGTTTCACAGTGGATACTGGGCACACTCATACAAAGTGACTTCCTATAAGTTTTTCTTGTCTCCATCGATTATCCAATGATTTTTACTTAACAGCTTCACTGTAGTTGTGATTTTTTAAGCTTAAAGCTACAAAATGGTATTTTTAGTACCAGTGTAATAGGGTGTGTGGGGGCGTGGCAGGTGAAACCAAAAGGCTGTGTCAAATTTGGGGCCCACTGATTTTAACACAAACCTGTTAGTAAAGTGACAAAGAAATTAATCTGCTTTTAAGGTACCCTGAAGCCCCACTAACAATCATTCACCACCTTTAGATAATCCACCTAGAAATTAACCTAAGTCATCACCCATTTTCCATCCCTGAACCCCAAATGGTTGGTGGTTTTGACACCTCGGCTTTGTGATGCTATTTGTGAATTTAAAACTCATTCACTAAAGAAATACAATGAACAGAACCACCAGACTTTCCTTTTAGGAACTAATTAAGTATCCAAAATTAGCCTTCAGTAGTACAGGTAATGTCACCCTTTCCTATTTGGAATTATTCTCAACATTCTCAACAAACTTTGGCTTTGAGTCCACTGCAAAAACAAAACCATACTATGTATTTTACAAGGCAAGCTACAAAATAAGCAGTTACTGGATTTAGAAAATCTAAAACACTTGGCAACTCCTCACCTACAGGGCACTTTGAATTTTAAAGGACACGCATAATTCAGATAGCCTCCTTAACTGGCTCCAGGTGTGGGTGGATAATGTCCCTTTATCACGAAGATAACTGACATCAACAAATGAAAAAACTGAGTTCAAATTCTGTTTTGTTATCTCTGCTCCATTCACGAGGTCCTACATTAACTTCAATCACCATCCTTCCCCACAAAAAAAAAAAACCAACAACAACAAAACAAGCCATTAAGCTTTAGGGGAAACGTTTCCTTTAGATGAACTAGAGTAAGTCCAAAGACAAGAAAATAATATAAAACCAGTCCTTGTCCTGCATTTCTTGATCATGAAAGCTTTCACACTGTCTTTCTTAGAACAGCATTAAGTTTAATTCCTAGAAGGCAACGGCAAATCTCTGCCAGGACAATCTACAGTAAAATCGACTGCATGTGTCCAACAAGATCACAGAAGGGTCAGTGTTTTTAACCAGCTACTGCAACTCTACCTAACAGCGGTCTGAGCTAACAAGGTAAACCTGGTAATTTTATGGAACGAACACAGCCACTGTCAGTGCGGTTCCCCTTGAACACAAACATGCAGCTCTGGGGAAATAGAATTTCTGGAACAATACATGATGCTTGCATAATTCCACAAAAACACGAGTGCATTATTAAAATACTATTCAGTCCCGGCATTGTGCTGACACTTCCCACCTAAACTTCTCTGCACAAACCTGGCCTAAAAACACAGCTGGGACCCAGGGTAAAAGCCACACGCACCCACAACAGGAACGGTGGGACAATGCCTAACCCTACCCAGCCCCGACCAGGCTACGATGTAGTTTAGTCCCGTCTACTTTACGGTAATGTGCTTTTAAATCCTCGCCGCGACCGAGGTCATAGCTTTAGAGATCTAATAACAACCAAATGACCGGGGCTGCCGGGCACTTAGTAAGCCATTCTGGTTATGGCTCTTTAATAGTACCTGGAGTTCTGCTAAACGGAGAGCAGAAAACTCCTGCCTCCCTGGAAAGAAAGTCCTTTTCGGGGAGCGCAGAGGGAAGCAAAGAACCGAGTCGCGGGCAGAGGACACCCCGCCGCCACGGCCCCATCTCTCCGGCACCCCAGCACGCCCCTCTCCCCACAGCGAGGTGGCCGGGGCCGCACCTTTACCTGTCAGTTCCGCCCCACCCGCCGCCCCTCGGGGTCCCAGCACCGCTCCAGCGCAGGCTGCAGGAAAAAGAACCCCAAAGGCATCCCATCCAAAAAAGCAAGCAAAAAGGCTGTTCCTCCAGGCGGAGGGACAACGGGCACGTCGGGTTCCGACAGACGACATTCCACCCCTGTCCCGCACTTACCAGATAATCCATGTACAGAAACGCCTCAGTTATCCGGAGATCAGACATCCGGCAGCCTAAAGCATCCGGAACGGCTCCGAACCCGGAAAAAAAGCAGCTTCTCCGGCTGCGAGCGAGCAGCCCCTGAAAAAGCCAGCAACAACGAAAATAGCCGAGAGCAGCCGAACAGCCGAAGATTACACAAGGGACGCGGCGATTGGCCGGGCAGGCGGGCAGAAGGAAAGGAGAACGCTCATTGGCTGCGGTGCCTATAAAAAGCAGGCCACTGCGGGTGGCAGGAGAGAAGCGCGGGAGCGGCAAGGGCGCTGGTTCCTGTGAGCCCGGCGGAGGGCGGGAGCTAGGGTTGCGCAGGCGGAAGAGCGAGCCGGGAAGAGCGGAAAATCGGCGGGTGCTGCAACTGCCCGAGTTCTGCGTGCTCCCGTCGCCGCCTCTTCGGGTGGAGCCGAGCGGAACTGTGCTTCAGTGCGGGAGAGCCGTAGAGTTTCCTCCCGCCGTCAGTAGGAAGCGAGCCCTGAAGCGGGAGGCGTGGTAGCCACCCATACCTAATGCCTCTCCGGAGTGATTTCCTCCGGGCTGTGCGGCCTCCAGGCAGTACCAAGGGGGGGGCCTAAGGAACGTACCTTGCACGGGCTGGGGGGAGCCCTAATCCACCACCTTGAGGATGTGGATCTTCGAAGTGGACAGCTCCAGCCTGATGTCCCTCAGGGTACACAGACGCTTAGGACACAGCCAGGGGCAACCCCCGAGGCTCCCTTACAACACCAGGTTGCCCTCAGATTTCACTGTCCACCACATGAAGGGAAAAAGAAAAAAGTTGAGGGGCACGGTAGATCTCAAACACCTGAAAGAAGCTGTCAGGTCTTCACAGGCTTGGCATCCAGTTACACTGAGCACAAATCCACTATCCCTAAAGAAAATGAGCAATACAACAAGCAGCTCTCTGACAAGACCCATGTAATATACTGTGGTGACCCACTATCCTGGTTGAGAATAAGCAGGTGCATTTGAGATTTGTGCATTTCCTGGCAAATAACTTAGAAATTGGCCTTGGGATTTCGCTATTCCATAAAAGGAGGAGGGAGGAGTCTGAATCAGCCAAGAAGCTAGATAAGAATACAAAACACTCAGGTTTTGGTTTTTAAGATTCAGGCTGAACAACCACACAATGCCAGACATACCAACTTAGGCTCACACGATTGAAGCACTACAAGCCCCCTTCCCCCCATATTCTTTAAGATTGGAAAAGATCATTCTCACCTGTATTATTAGAGCTTCCCTACAAAAACGTTTTAATAGTAAAACTTTAACTGAAATCTTTCGGAAGAGACTGCACGACTGTATAAATGTTTTAGAGGGTGGATTTTTATTTTCTACCTAACTTGTCACCTTCCCTTTTTGCAACCTCAAGAATGCATTTCCTTACTGTAAGTTTATCTGCAGTGGCCAATCAATGGAATCCATCCTTAAAGTGCAGGTAGGGAATGTACCCCCTTACAGGGAGCCTCAGGTTAGTGGGCCATGTGATTTGGGGTATTCAGTCTCATCTCTCTGAACAAACCTGTTTCCTCAACTAAACATTGAGAATTCCTGTGACCTGAGAATTTTTAAAGGAACTGAAGGACCAATATATACCCAGTACAGAACTTGACTTTGTTGATCAGATTTACACACAAAATTGTGTAAATTTAACTTCTGCAGAAATTCCAAGGACTTTTGCCTGTTCGGGGGCTAACTTGGCTCAACTGTATTAAGCCATTAGATCCAATTTTGATTGATTTCTCAGAATGCCAAGAACACATTGATTTAGAAGAGATTTTGACCTGGATTCTAAAGTGATGAGCTTCCCTCAACCACAGCACAATGGTTGAAACTGACTTGCAGAAGTCTCTGTCCTCTCAAATTTGCTAGCAAAAATAATTCAAATACTTTTGGGGTGGTTTTTTTTTCTTTTCATGAATAAGCATACTGCAGATAGGGAAAGGGCTAGCTTATTAGCAAAGAGACACTTTTGGCCCATTGTCTTAGTGAAAATCGAGGTCTTGACTACTGCCAAGTCAGACCCTTGAACAGCCTATCAGTTTCTATGCAGAGGAAGAGAACTATTCAGGAGCAGCTGCCTTCTTCCATTCTTTAAAAGCTAACTTTAAAAGGCTCCTCAACAGAAAGAAGGTTATTAGGCTAAACATGATTCACCCAGCTTCCAGAAATGAGTAAATGCAGAGAGATGAAAGAATTTACTTCAAGTTCCAAAGGCTGCACCATAGTATTCACCACATTCCACACTATTTGTACGTTCTGACACCAAGGAAAAACTTGTGTATGATATATTAAAACATCCTAAGCAGCAATGTCCACAACAACCAAACTATGGACAGGGCCCAGATGTCTGTCGACAGATGAATGGATAAAAGTGGTGTGTGAGTGTGTGTGTGTGTGTGTGTGTGTGTGTGTGTGTGTGTGTGAGAGAGAGAGAGAGAGAGAGAGAGAGAGAGAGAGATATTACTCAGCCATTAAAAAAAATGAAATCTTAATATTTGCAACATGGATAGAACTAGAAGATATTAGACTAAATGAAATAAGTCAGAGAAAGACAAGTAACATTATTTCGCTTATATATGGAATTTAAGAAAGAAAACAGAATCACAGGGGAAGGGAAGGAAAAATAAGACGAAATCAGAGGGAGACAAACCATAAAAGACTTTTTTTTTTATTGTTACTAAAATTTTTTTTTCCAGTGTTTGAAGATTCATTCCCCATTCCGCACACCCACTGCTCCACGCTTTAGGTGTCCCCAGTACCCACCACCAGGCTCTCCCATCCCTCCACCCCCCTCCCTCCAAGTCCCTCAGTTTGTTTCTGTGTCCAAAGTCTCTGTTGTTTCATTTCCCTCCCTAGATTACCCTAGTTCCCATTTACTTTCCTTCTCCCACTGCCCTCCAGTTTACCCCTCATGCACCGCAAGTAAGTGAAACCATGCGATACTTGACTTTCTCCTCTTTGCTTATTTCACTCAGCATAATCTCTTCCAGTCCAGTCCATGTTGCTACAAAAGTTGGATATTTATCCTTTCTGATGGAGGCATAGTATTCCATTGTATATATGTACCACATCTTCTTTATCCATTCATCTGTTGATGGGCATCTTGGCTCTTTCCACAGTTTGGTGATTGTGGCCATTGCTGCGATGAACATTGGGGTGCATATGGCCCTTCTTTTCACTACATCCGTATCTTTGGGGTAAATGCCCAGTAGTGCAATTGCAGGGTCATAGGGTAGCTCTATCTTTAATTTTTTAAGGAATCTCCACACTGTTTTCCAAAGCAGCTGCACCAGTTTATATTCCCACCAACAGTGC
>PITA01006187.1:18431-56942 GCA_004023965.1 Spilogale gracilis
CTTGTTAATTTTGGCCATTCTGACTGGTGTAAGGTGGTATCTTAGAGTGGTTTTGATTTGAATTTCCCTGATAGCTAGTGACGCTGAACATTTTTTCATGTGTCTGTTGGCCGTTTGTATATCTTCTTCGGAGAAGTGCCTCTTCATGTCTCTTGCCCATTTTTTGATGTGTTCATCTTCTTTTTGGGTGTTGAGTTTAAGTAGTTCTTTATAGATCTTGGATATCAGCCCTTAACTCTAGGAAACAAACTGAGGATTACTGGAGGGGGGTGGGGTAATTGGGTGTGGACATTAAGGAGGGCACCTGCTATAATGAGCGTTGGGTATTACACGCAACTCATCAATCACTAAATTCTACCCCTGAAACTAATAATACAGTGTGTTAATTGAATTCAAATAATTTTTTTTTTAAATCACGTATTATCTTTTGGAAAAGAATCTTCAGAAACCTGAAGCTTCAGAACCCCATATGGAGCACATTTTTCCAGTTAGATGTTAGTCTCCTGGGATGTGTATACACCCTTGTGCAGAGGAGAGAGGCTAACTTCATCAATTGGGATGAACAGATACCACACTACCCACTATGTGACACTGCAGTCTTAGCTGATGGCTCTTACTATTGGGTAGTCACCCCAATAGGTGCTTTATAAAGTGTGGAGGTGGTTAGAATGCAATCACTTCACCATATGTCAAGTAATAGGCTGCAGTCTTGAATAAGACACAGTCTTTTAACGTAACCCTGCCTTTGCTACCAATAAAATGAAGGAACCTCTTCCAGACACCTAACATGTTTAAACTCAAGAGGCAATTGCATTATTATGCAGATTTTGAAGAAAGAGGCTCTCACTGTTGCCTGTCAAAAGCCAGGAGAAACTCTTTTTTAACAGGCCAGAGTCTACGATTCTATGCAGTCTGCAGACTAGCCAGATTTAGAGAAAAGTTTGTTAAAGCATCATTTAGAGGAAACATATGCATTTTTCCAACTTGGAAAACCAAAAAAACCAACAGATCAGTGGCCATTTCCATCTACTGTTTTTTGTTGTTTGATAGAACTTATCAAAGAGTACAGCCTTTACTAGTTTTGTATCATGCCCTCACTTCATATAAACTTCACTTATATTCTGAAGCCTCATAAATGTTTCATGGCTATGTAAAGTTCTACTACATAAATGTACTATGATAAATTCCTTCTAAGATATTGTTGTAAATATTGCAGTGAATGTTTGCTTATAACCTCTCCTTATAAGAATTACCCTAAAAATGTTCTAGAAATGAATTATTGGTACAAAGGGTATGAGCACATTTAATACTTGTTTTTTGTACTACCTTATAGGCTTCTGTCCCCTGCCCCCAACTCCAAAGCGAGAAGTGTTTATCTTGTCAGAAAGACTCAAACTATATATGCTTCTTTTTCAGAAGTGATGGTATCCACTTAATTCTGCAGAGGTCATTGGGCAATGCCTGTTACTGCCTCCAGTAACTTCTAAGACCTTAACATTTTTTTCTCAGCCCCACTCTTCCTGTTCCAGGTGGCCACCCTGACACCCACCTCCAACCACCTCTGATTTACCCCAGGCCCCTTCTCTGCTTCTTACACTTGAACAAAGTACCATTATGTCCTAGAAGGTGAACCTCCTATGGAGCTGCTAACAATACTTAATTCATAAATGGAAGAGGTCAGAAAGAGGTTAGGGGTTTGAATTAAGAGAATTTTCTGTTCCTAGCATGGTAGCCTACCAAACTAGAGGAAACCTTAACTGTAATGATGGGACTCTTTCAACTAGAAACTTTCAAGTCTAATCATCTCCATGTCAGCTTAAACATGTTTTGTCTCCAGTAAGCTGATATAAAAGTCCCCACATCTCTAATTTTTAAAAGATTAGTGGCTCGGCAATCAGGAACATTTGCCACTACTTAACTGGATGAGCATGGGTGAGTCACATATTTCATCCAGGCTTCTGTTTACTCAGCTATAAGATAGAGTTGAACTAAACACTAGATGATGAAGGACCCTCTGATATCTAAAAATCCCTACTCCTGGTTGGGGAGCATGGACTTGTTCTAAACTGGTAACTCCCCTCTTCCAAAAGAATTTGCTGGGTCTTGAAGTATGAAAACAAAACATTTCAAATGAAGAGTCAACTATAGAGGTAAATAAAGGAGAAAGACTGAACAAGACCTCACAAGCAAACAGTACCCAAGCACCCATTGTGAAGCTGGCAGTCCCTCTTGATAGCTCCCCGGGATCATTTATTCTTAGGCAAAACTGCACTGCTGATTAGTTTCCTGTTGGCACTACGACAAATCACTACACACTTTTTGACATAACACACAAATTTATTCTCTTATAGTTCTGCAAGCTAGAAGTCCTGAGTCTTAAGGGGCTAAATTAAATAAATAAAAAATAAAATCAAGGAGCTGGCAGGACTGGTTTCTTCTAGAGATCCCAAGGGAGAGTACTTTAACTCTTCCAGCTTCTGGCTGTTTTTATTGGTGTTTGACCATATCCTACCAGTCTCTGCATCTGTGGTCACACTGTCTTCTCTTCTATAGTCTAACCTCTTTGTGCCTCCCTCTTAGAAGGGCAGTTGTGACTGTAGTTAGGGCCTACCCAGATAATCCAGGAAATCTCCCCACCTCAAAATTCTTAATTTATCACAGCTACAAAGTCACTTTTGCCATCCAAGGTAACATTCACAGGTTCTACGAATAAAGACCAGATATCTTGGAGCCATTATCTAACCTAACACCCTGATCTTATGATATACAGGAAAAACAAATACTTCCGTGGAAATCCAAAGATAATTTACTAATGCCTAAAAAGAAGGACATAAACTCCCAGTTTCAGAAAGAATTAAGACTTGGTGATGCAGCCCCAGGGTACTCTAATTGTATTCAGACAGCTTATAATTCCGTGTACTTCTCATTTGGCATTTAAGTTTTTCTTCTCCTATTCAAATACTTTAAAAAAAATAACTTTGAGAATTCACGTACAATTCATTCATTTAAAGTATACAATTTTTGTGTATTTACAAGTTTGTGCAACTATCACTAGTTTTAGGATTTTTAAAGATTTTAGAGAGAACGAATATGAATGGGAGCAAGACTCTGGAGCAGACTCTTGTGCTCAGCAAGGAGACTGATGCAGGGTGGGATCTCAGGACCCTGAGATCATGACCCAAGTCAAAACCAAGAGTTGGACACTTAACTGACTATACCACCCACCACCCCTAGAATATTTTTAATCACCTCTAAAATAAACCCTGAACGTTTGAGCTATCACCCTTACCTCCACCCTCAGCCCTAGGACATGTGGTTACATGTCCACTTTCTGTCTCTACAAACTTCTGTTCTGGACTTTCATATGAATGGAATCCTAGAGTGTGTGGTCTTTGCGGATTGAGCTTTTTCCACTTTGCATAGTGTTTAAGTTTCATCCATGTCATAGCATATACATTCTTTCCTATGGCCAAATAATATACCATTGTATGGACATACTGCATTTTATTTATCCATCATCCATTGATGGGCCTTTGGAGGGTTTCTACCCTTATTTTTTAATCATGTTGTCTCTCTACTTTTTATTTCCTCTCCTTTTCTTTTACTCAAGACAAGATTTTCTTCAAATCTCTTATTTCTCTTCCTTTATTGTTCATAGCTAAACTTTCTTCATAGTAATATTGTTCTAGAGCAGTTGGTCTAAATATGAATGGTATTTCAACATTTAACTTAATTCTTCTAAAATTTTGTTTCTCATAGTCTGATTAGCCCATCACTCTCCAAATTCATGAACATTCTATTATATTATTTCTATTCTAGGACCTAGAAGGATAAGTTTCTGAACATATTTTAACTGTATTATATCCATGGTGGTTTTGAACCTTCCGCGAGAAGAAAGGTCTGATTGCTTTATCCTCCACAACAGGAACTAGTACATTAAGTTCCTTGAAAGTATTTGAATAACCAAGAATCTAAGCCCTACTTGATAACCAGATTATTAAAAAGATCAGGATGGTAAACTAGAAGAATCAGCTATGTACTTGTAATTGTCAAGGAGCAATAAGCACTTCACTATTTCAAGAAGTGGAGGGGAAATGCCCTGTGGAAAATAAAGGTGCCTTGGAGACTGAGAGGAACGATATATGGTCAGTCGCTTATTCATATTAAAAGATCAATTTTGACTGATGGATTGGTAGAAGATATTCTCTACTTGAGAGAAGAGGGATGTTTAAGCCCAAAGTGTAGGATGTGAGCAAGATGGTTAAATGTGGGAGCAAGTATAATTTGAGCATTAAGATTCACCCAGGATCTTCTCTGCAGATTATTGCCTCTTAACCCACCACGTGGTGTTAGTGACAAGTGAACTTGGGGCTCCATATGTAGATCTGCAATCTGTCCAATTGTTCTGGTACCGAAAACTAACCTAACTATGGCAGCTGTACAGCTGAGCAAGTCTCAAGAAGTAGCATTTGCTTTCCTGTCTGGTTTTTATGGAATGGTCATCTACTGGAATAATTTTTACAAGTTGCGTTCTTGTAGGTATTTCACTAAAAACTGACACGTTGAGTGCTTCTGATTTACAACTTGGTCTCTTTGAAGTCTTACATGTAAATATTTTAATTCAAAGTTAGAACAAAAAAAAAGTTAGCACTTGATTCAAAACAGCTTGCAAGGAGTTGGGAGACAAAAAATATGAAGCTACAATATAAAACCAATGAAAAAGCATGGCACTTGTGCCATCAAGAATTATCCTATCCCTGGGTGCCTGGGTGACTGAGTTGTTAAAAGCGTCCGCCTTCGGCTCAGGTCATGATCCCTGAGTCCCGTAATTGAGACCCACATCTGGCTCCCTACTCGGCGGGAGGCCTGCTTCTCCCTCTCTTACTACCCCTGCCTGTATTTCCTCTCTAGCTGTGTTTCTGTCTGCCAAATAAATAAAATCTTGAAAGAAAGAAAGAAAGAAAGAAAGAAAGAAAGAAAGAAAGAAAGAAAGAAAGAAAGAAAGAGGAAGAAAGAAAAGGAAAGAATTATCTTACCCCAACTTGAGATTCTGAGTCTACATTGTTTAAATTAAGCAAGACCAGCATATAGGCACTTTGGACAGGTTAATATGAGTTCACTTACTCTAACTAACCTATGTAGCACCAGCTGTGTGTGTTACGAATGCTAGGAAAACTAGGTCCCTGCTCAATCTTTTTTTTTTTTTTTTTTTTTTTTTTTAAGATTTTACTTATTTGACAGAGAGAAACACAGCTAGAGAGGGAACACAAGGAGGGGGAGTGAGAGAGGGAGAAGCAGGCTTCCCGCCAAGCAGGGAGCCCGATGTGGGACTCCATCCCAGGTCTCCGGGATCATGACTTGAGCTGAAGGCAGTCTCTTAACCAACTGAGCCACCCAGGCACCCCCTCCCTGCTCAATCTTAAGAGAGCTAATCTCTAGTGGATAGAGACAAGTATCAGTTAGTGATAAATGCCAGACAGAATTAAAGAGATGTACTATCACATAACAGGGATGATGCTGTGGACTAGGTAGTCATGATGATATCTCTGGATCGCCTTAAGCAGTGCTGTCCAATAAAGCTTTCTGTAAGATGGAAGGTGTTCTCTATCTATACTGTCCTTTATGGTAGCATTAGCTACATATGGTGACTGAGCACTTGAAATGTGGTTGAGGCAAGGAATTTGATTTTTGTTTGTTTTTTTAAAATATTTTATTTATTTACTTGACAGAGAGAAACACAGCTAGAGAGGGAACACAAAGAGGGGGAGTGAGAGAGGAAGAAGCAGGCTTGGGGCACCTGGGTGGCTCAGTTGGTTAAGCGGCTGCCTTCGGTTCAGGCCATGATCCCGGCGTCCCGGGTTCAAGCCCCACATCGGGCTCCCTGCTCGGCGGGAAGCCTGCTTCTCCCTCTCTCACTCCCCCTGCTTGTGTTCCCTCTCTAGCTGTGTTTCACTCTATCAAATAAATAAATAAAATCTTAAAAAAAAAAAAAAAAAAGAAGCAGGCTTCCCGCCAAGCAGGGAGCCCAATGTGAGGCTCGATCCCGGGTCTCCAGGACCATGACCTGAGCCAAAGACAGACGCTCAGCAACTAAGCCACCCACGCGCCCCTGACCTGTTTTTAATTTAAATTTGAGTAGTCCCATATGGCTAGTGGCTATCATTAGACAATGAAGACATGAAGTCAAAATATGGCACTCTTCCATTTAACCATGACATTAAATATATTTCAGCACCCCCCAGCCAATAAAGGAATAAAAGACCCACAAATAGAACTAAAGGCACTTGAATAGGAGAGATCAACCATCTTGGAAAACAACATGAGTAAAGGATTGGCAGTGAAGGTAGTAGAACAAAGCTGAAGCCTAAATCCTGGAATCAGGAAAGCCAGCAAGAAGCGAGCCAATTCCTGCTGCAGAACTCCCATCAGCTTAAGAATAAGACACACCTGGTCCTCGGAGCTGGGGGAGACTGAAAACACAAAGTAGCTGGGAGTCCTTAAAATGCACACTTGAGGGGCGCCTGGGTGGCTCAGTTGGTTAAGTGACTGCTTTCGTCTCAGGTCATGATCCTGGAGACCCAGGATCGAGCCCCGCATCAGGCTTCCTGCTTGGTGGGAAGCCTGCTTCTCCCTCTCTCAGTCCCTCTGCTTGTGTTCCCTCTCTAGCTGTGTTTATCTCTGTCAAATAAATAAATAAAATCTTTAAGAAAAAAAAAATTGCACCCTTGAGCCCACCGATATGCCTCACTCCACGAAGGGGCTAGCCCAGAGAAGACCAAAGTAAAAACTTACCCCTGAGATTAAACTAAAAAGGGTTTGACCTCAGTTACACCAGATAAAGGCAAAGAGTAAATTTAGTAGAGCTGGAATAAAGCTGAGAAAACCACGCAAAGAGATAAAGAAGCAATTGAGCAAAGAGCATTAGAGGATCAGCTCAGCTCAGAAGTCTAATACCCAATTAGATGTTTCAAGACAAAGAGAAACAACAGTCACGGTGAGAAGTTATCAAGTATTTTTAGCAGACATTCCACAAACCAAAGCTATGCATTACCAGACCAAAAAAGACCACAAATGTCCAGAACAAGTCATGTTACCATTAAAGAAACAACCATTTAAAAACCTCCTACAGAAGCACTACTCTGGAGAGATTCACTATCAAATTTTATCAAACACTACAGGAACAAAAAAATTTCAACCTTAAAAGTACTCCAGAGTTGATTTCTTCAGAGACCCCTATTGTTAGCTCGCAGATGGCTACCTCCCGCCATGTCCTCAGGTGGTCCCTGGGCACCGGGGATATCTCTCTGGCTCCATCTCCTCTCCTTTAAAAGGCTCCAGTCAGATTGGCCTAGGGCCTGCCCCAACAGCCTCATTTTACACAATTACCTCTTTAAAGGCCCTGTCTCCAAATACACATTCAGAAGCACGAGGAGTTAGGGCTTGAATACAAAACTTTGGAAGTGGGTAGACGAAACACACCCCATAACAACATTCAATAAATGTTGAATAAAAAGGACTTTATTCAGATTGATGAAGGAAATTGACAAAAAATATACAGCAAACCTATTCTGTGGCAAAACATTTAAAAGACTTTGGATATATTCCTTTAAAACAAATTCTTACCCTACACATTGAATCACACTATAGGGACTTATTTTCTGTCTGTCTCCTTTTACTTTTAAGATCTTATCACTTTTGAGATATACCAATGTTATTGCACAAATATATAATGTTTCTCTTATTGCTGAGTATTATTCCATTGTATAGATGCATCACAATTATTTTACCCATCATTTATTGGTGTACATTTGTTTTAATTCCAGGTTTTGGCTATTTTAAATGAAGTTGCAATAAACATTTTTAAAAAAGCCTTTGGTCAGAGAACAAACTGGTGATTGCCAGAGGGGAGGGGAGGTGGAGGGATGGGAGGAAGAGGAGGAGAGTAAGAGGTACAAACTTCAGTTATAAAATAAATAAGTCATAAGGATGTAATGCATGGCACAGGAAATACAGTCAATAATACTGCTATAATTTTCTATGGTGATAGATGGTAACTAGACCTATCACAGTGATCTTTTAACAATGTGTAAGAAAACAGAATCACCATTTTGTACACCTGAAACTGATATCATAGTATATGTCAGTTATAATTCCATGTTTTTAAAGCCTTTGCTTTAAAATCAAGGGATCCAAAGAGCAATGGCCAGCCTTCAACACCACAACCACACGCCGTGAGACAGCTCTTTTATGGGATCCCAATCCAGTTGACCAAACACTTAAGATCAAGCTCTGGCAACACACGGAAGTTTCGACCCCAGGTGCTTTATTAGCTTTATTAGCATCTGTGTGAACTTGAGAAGGATACTTAACCTCTGAGACTCAGTTTTCCTACTTTTAAAATGGAGATAAAATATAGGTAACTCTGTACAAGTTGTGAGGATTAAATACCAATGTGGGAGACTCAGATACTGGCTGTCATTCTTCTGTGGGCTGGAAGCTTCCTCAGGGTGCTTCTGTGTATTTCAAAGACCATGCCTTGGACTGAGTTTGGAGAAGTGGAAGAATTCTGCTTCGACTACCAACCCCTACCCAGGATTTCAGGAAATTACTCAACTTTGGAATTACAGTGTCATTTTTAAAATGTTGATGAAATGAAATTAAGCAAAAGGCTAAGCCAAAGAGCAGTGCCAAGATGAGACAGCTTTTGTCTGTTGTTGTTTGTTTTTCACCAGTGTGGCTCAAAATAGAATCAAAAGAATCTGTAAGCTAGGCAGTCCTGTAGGTTGGCTTTGTGAGCCACTAAGCTTGACATTTTGTGCCATCTACGTGAAAGCAGTCACGGGTATCAGGAATCCCGCTGCTGCAACTAAAGTGAGTGATTAGCCATTAGATTTCTCCAACACATTTCATTTGGCTGTGTGACTCACTGGCCCACTTCTGGTGAAAACGACATCTGCACCCCCTCAGGTGAACAAAAGCCTGGGTGATACAGAGTGAATGCAAGACTATGTCTCCATGTCACAGATGCCCATGCACAGAAATAGTGGGTCGCTGCCCTTGCGGCAGAAACAGCTGCTGTGAGCACACAGACGTTTTGAGGTAGAGCTCCCAATCTGTCCAAGTGAAATGAGTGGTAAGTTATAGGTAAGAGCTGTGTTAGAAGAACCACTCAATTTTAAACCCAGTCACTTGTTTTGATAAATGTTCTCCATATAACATATTATTACTTTAATAATGTCTCGACCTCTAGATTAAATGTTCCCCAACACATACAAGGTATCAAGACCATTGATTTGCTTTATCAAGGACAAATATCTGCTTTGTCTCCTCTCAGTAAGCTCTCTGGTCCCAAATTTTTATGACAAACTTGGAGAGAAAGGAAGCAAAGTCGTAAATGTTGCCTGGTCCATAATAGTACAGAATCTTCTTCACTAATTGTAAGTGAGAACTCAGTTTGTACCTGTTCAAAAAGTATTAGGTCCCACATGTGGTAACTCTTTGACAAATAGGCTGGAGGCTCAGATAACTCAGTCATGTTTCATAGCATGATTAACAATTTTATTTCCCACAGAGGTAGACTTCAATAAGTCAACCATCTATTTATGATAAAAAAGGAAATTAAAGTAATATTGAAACCATATGCAACTCTTATTCAAAATTAAGAATTTGAGTATTGCATTGTTTTTCTCAGCCTCAAAATCCTTCTGAGAAATAATTAAGCTTTTAAATGCGTGGTTGTTATGACTGGTGGGAGAAAAAGTGGGCCTCTGTTTCTTCCTCAAATCTCTCAAGAAAAGACTACAATTATTGAGTGTCTAGAGGAGTTTCAGTCACAGGTATGAGTGATATTCATAGGGTATTTTTTTGGCACAGAGTAGTAACAAAGTATTTGGTTCTTAGGCTATGAAAGGTCATGTTGTGAAAATGATTGACCTAACACAATCCTAAATTTGATAACTCTCAAAATGTTTAAGAAGTAAATGAACTGGGGCACCTGGGTGGCTCAGTTGGTTAAGCGACTGCCTTCAACTCAGGTCATGATCCCGGACACTGGGGATGGAGCCCCGGGTCGGGCTCCCTGCTCCAGGTGGGAAGCCTGCTTCTCCCTCTCTCATTCCCTCTGCTTGTGTTCCTTCTCTAGCTGTGTTTCTCACTGTCAAATAAATAAAATATCTAAAAAGAAGTAAATGAAGCAATGAAACACATGTGACAACACAAGCCTATTTTTTATACAGGAAAGCTTCTATTGAGGAATATTCTTATTACAGACAAAGGCCTTTGTTTTGAGTCTAGGATGAGATAGTTGGTCACTTGAAGATATGTTTATTTATATTTTATAGGGATGGGAGAGTGGTAGTTGTCTCCTCAAGTCTTACTTTTCCTTTGGTAGTTCCTTTGGTAGTTACTAAAATTTCCTGTTATTTTGTGTGGAATGCACCACAGGCTGCCAGTAAACAAAACTTTGTATCATTGTCTGAAATTCTAAAACAGAAATGGGGACCTAGAGGGCAGAAATACTGTTTTGTATCACATCAAAAGCGATAAGCTCAATTTTACAAAGGACTAAAATATTCCTTGCACTGAGAACACAAAGAAGAGCAAGAATGACTTGTTTAAACATGCAAGTTGATACTGAGTGATGTCCCAACCTTCACAGATCACGGAGGTAACTTTTGAGAAAGAAACTGAAATCTGTTCACAGATGAACTAGATCCTGCTTTTGTAAAGGACAATTCAGGCCATGGTGCATTTTTAGTAAATTAGCAGATGTTTCTGATAAATCTGTAACTCAGAAGGATTAATCATACTCATTGTGTTTGACAAGCACAAAATTAAGCAAGTTCAATCAATCCCAAGGAAAAAAAAATGCTGCGTAGACAATCCATCAAATGACCAAAATGTAGAGTAAACTCTTCAGGGGGAAAGAGCTTATACTACTTGAATGTACTTTTGCTCAGATAACATTTCACTTGGAAGAACCACAGGTATAATATTTTCTACGAGATTGTGAGCAGTTTCAATCCCATACGGGCAGCTTAATACTCGATGCATACATTTGCATCAGATTCATAGCATCAACTAATTGGGAGAAAACAGTAGTTAAATATTAAGATGTGCTACGTGATTCATGCTCTGGCTTGCTGTGGGCTCACAAAAAGTCAGTCCTCTGCTCCTAAGGAGATGCAGAATGTCTTAGATTCTGCAGACAAATTTCATATGCATCCAAACTCACATTCCACCTTTAACTGGTGGACTTTGGACAAGTTATTGAACTTCTCCATGTCCTAAGTTCCTCATCTGTAAAATGCTGATAATAGCACCTACCTCCATAGAATTGCTTGGATTAAATTAGCTAATACATGCAAAGCTGTATTGCACTGAGAATGGCAGCCAGCATATGGTTAGCCCTCCAAGCAATTTTTTTTTTATTTTTAATAATTTATTTTTTCAGTGTTCCAAGATTCATTGTTTATGCACCACACCCAGTGCTCCATGCAATACTCCAAGCAATTTTTACACCTGCAACTGTTGAGGATTACTTGGGCCCCAGCCAGAGGTCAATTAAGGTCTAGACTGCACAATAAAAATGAAACACTATTAAGTCCTAAAATCCAAACTTTGGGAAAGAGTGGGGACATGGAAAGAAGGCCTTGAGATAGAGGACTTGGTTTAAAGGAGAGGATGTGACATCCTAAGTGACTGGAAAAGGCAGGACTGAGCATGGCCTTTAAGAAAGAACCTGCCTGACTGGAGTGGCCAAAAAGAGGGTTGTGAGAACACCCTGACCAGATAAGATATGTCAGGTTGATAAGGCTTAAATTCCGTTGCTGAAGAGATCAAACTCTGAGAGGGACCTATTACAGTTTCCTCGGGAATTGTTGAAATTTTGTCGTTTTCTAGAAAATAGGACAGAATGTAGGGGGAAAGTCTAGAATCAGATTGCTCAGTTTAAAGGTATTGAGGCCCACCTAGGAATGAGTAGGTGAGGTTCTGGACCAGGGTAATAGGCATGAGTAGAGGAGGAAGGCAAGTACTAAGGCAAAACCAAGAATTTGTTAAGTGATTAGATGGGCAGGCAGTGGACAAGGGAGGCAAAAATGGCTCCAGAATTTTGAGGATGCCTCCATGGACTACTATGGTATTTAGGGGAGATAAGGCAGTGTTAGGTAGATGATGGTAGGGCATATTCTTACAAAATAAAAGGGAGTTTAGGAGCTGGCCTTGCCCCATGTATCTGAAGGTTTGTAGAGATTTTATTCTTTACGTTATTATTACTTATGTGAGAGAGACAGTGAAAGAGAACATAAAGGGGAGGAGTGTCAGACAGAGAAGCGGACTCCCAGCTCAGCGAGAAGCCCAGTGAGGGACTCAATCCTGGGACTCTGAGCAGAAGGCAGTTGCTTAACCGACTGAGCCACCCAGACGCCCTCTCTGAAGGTTTCTAAATGCCACTGAGAATGAGAAAAGAGGTCAAGATTTCTGAGAGTTTTAGGAGCATCTCCTGTGCACTGGAGTGCTACTCAATAGAGCTATTTGTCCTTAGAACCACCTGAAGGACTCACAGCTCCTGAGTGCTGACATAAGGCAGGACAAGAGCTACAAATGGTGAATTGTTTGAAGCTCTACTTCCATAGCTTTCAAGTACACAAGACAGTATTGTTAACTACTACTAACATCATAAAAACTCACACTAAGTTTGGTAGGACTCACTGTTGAAGGATCTCTGGGTGTGGAGCAGAGCTGGGGTTTTCTCAGAGCTTCTCGGTTGAATCATCTGTCTGCCATAGGGTGTCAAAATGCAGGATCTTGGGTTTGCAAGGGGTAGGATACGAGTGTGAGGCAGTGAGGCAGGTCAGCAAGAGGGATGGCTCTGCTCTTAGATCACTGTCAGGGCCAGCCCCAAAGAGTCCAAGGAGAGCCTTGGGAGAGCCACTGTACACATTGCCTGGACCCAGTCTTCCCATCCAATCTCTATTTGCCTTGGACCTCCTGTACTGCACAATTTTCTGGGAAAAATCATTAAAAAAGGACAAGTAATCTAAACAGAGGGCATAGACATCATGGCTGTCTCTGGGTGTGATTTCTAATTAAAGTAAAATTTTAAGATAGCTTTCTGCTATCTTCCAGATTGTCTGCAATGAATACATATTACTTTTGTAACTTCTCCAGGGAGATCAAATTTCAGTCAGGGCTATAGTTTAGGCCACAATCAGTTGCTTAGCATCAAACTGGTGGCTTATTTATCTTAGAAAAAAAAAAAAGGAAAAAAGTACTCCATATTCATGACTTCTACACCCTCTTAGCTCAGATTTCTCCCTAGGACCCTTGGTTGGTGTATTCTTTTCAGTTTATTCCACCATTGAACAGATGCTTCCGTATTATGTCCTCGTCCTTGTCATCCTGTATATTTTGGCACCAAAGGTGACTTTCAAAGCAGACCAAACTAAGCCTAAATATTACAACCCAGGGAACAGGGATGGGTGACTCCTTCATTCTATTCACTGTGATAAAACATCTTGACCACAATCTCCCCGCAGCATTTTTAGCACAAAGAATGAAAATACTTGAGACATGATGAGGGGCCAGAGGAAAATCCCATAAATTGAAGTTATCTCAACAATTTTACAGAAGAGACTAGCCTAAGGGTATATTACATCTCTCTTTAAAGTTTATGGAAAAATTCTTATTGAATATGTGTTATGGTAAAACAAAATGCAGACATGGAAAAACAACTGACTTAAAAATAACATCCTTAGAAGTCCAGCTTGCAGTCATTAGATGCAGTACAGCTGGGGTCCCTTTTTAGACTTCTGTTTCTCATTTGCATAAATAGTCTAGTGCTTGGCCGGAGCAGGCACACATCCACTTCACCAGGCTGACTGACTTTGTTAGTCACCTCCCAGACACCCAGAAGGTGCTGAGACACGGTTCAGGGCAGTACTAAGAATCAGCATGAGGCTGCACAGTGAGAGTCCTTCTTCACTCCCACAGCAAGGAAAACCCAGAACTTTATTTTTTTTAAAACCCAGAACTTTGGACAATGTTTCCTCAACTTTGAGCTAAGATTCTTTTGAGTTCTGTTACTGAAGAAGAAACTCCCAGCCTCCCCGTCAAGAACATCATGTGATGATACTTCCATTCCCCAGATGGACATACATCACTAAGTCCTGAAATGGAAAAACCAAAGCAGGCCCTTATGGTAAGTCATGTCATAAGTGCTTGCTAAAGATTGATTGTTTCTGTCCCTCCTGAATTTATATATTGAAATCCTAACCCTAGTATGATGGTGTTAGGAGGTGAGGTCTTTGAGAATGATTAAGTCCTAAGGATGGAGCCCTCATGAATGGGTTTAGAGCCCTTATAAAAGAGGTCCCTTGCCTCTTTGCCATATGAGGGCACAGCCTCCAGAACTGTGAGAAATAAATGTTTGCTCTTTAGAGCTCCCTCACCCCAAACTCCCCACCCCCACCCCGATCTTACGGTACTTTGTTAAGCAGGCCAGAAGGACAAAGCCGGTGTTCAATGCCCCTCCAGGTGAAGGAGTCATCGTTGTATGGCAGAGAGCCAACTATTTTATTCAATAAACATAGGACACTTCTGAAGTCTAGGTTCTGGTATTGTTGTGAACAGGATGTAGGTCTCCGAGAATCCGTGTCTTGCTTTATAGAAATAAGATTATGCATTTAAAAGTTTAACTTCATAGAATGAAAAATTAAGAGGAAGCCTAAGATTTAAAGTCAAGTGACTGATAGAGAATTTCAGGAAAAATAACCAAATCAGAATAGTTGGGGATGATGTCATAGAAATGGGACTTAATCCATCAAACACTCATTTAACAGATCCCATGAATTATGCCTTCCAAGGATTCAAAGATATAAGGGACTTAAAACGGGGCCTGATTCTGGCATCCTGATGCTTATTTTTGCCTGGTGTCTCATTGAACACAGCAGGAATGCAGAGAATGATGAGTGTCATAATAACAGACACGATAATGAGACCTTTTCAGTCAAAGAACTTCAGATCTGAAAGAAATATCCTAACCCAATCTCCTCCTTTTATAAATAAGAAAACTGAGTTTATTACTTGTCTACCTTATGCTGTTAAGTTTGAAACTGAGCTGGAATTCGCATCCTAGTACAGACCCTGAAGGATAGGGAAATTCCAGTAGAGGGAAGAGTTAAGGGGCCAGGCAGAGTGGGCAGTCAGTAGAGGCTAGTTTTACTACTTGCCTCATGCTCTTGTCTGTTCTGATTGATAGACATCCCTGCTGACTTATTAACTATTCCGAATGTCACACCCGCCCCACCGGGACAAAGGCACATCTCATTTCCTGCTCAGATAAATCAGTGTAACAGAAAGAGAGAAAGTTTTTAATAATGAAGTACTAGGAAGCAATTAATCTCATAGCACTGCAAAATACTTGATAGCTCACACCTTTCTCCAAAGATCTCACCAACGGAGAATGAATGTACGAAACAGTTCCATGTGTTCAGAACAGGGTAAAGGATATGGCTAAAGAACAAGCTGAATCCAACACCACAATTCTCCTTATAAAGTTTAAGAATTATGTTAGGTGAAGTATTCACAGGTGGTAAAATTAAAAAGGACAAAACAGGTTTGTTTATTGTTATTGTTTTTGTTTTTTTGCTTTTATGCTATTAAGTCTCTACTCTGGGGACAAGGAAGTTGAGAAGGCGTGGCAACTCATAGGGTCTGCAATTGTCTATTTTTTCAATGCTGGTGTTTATTTGTAAATAGTCATTACACTACACATCTATTTTATGTCCTTTTCCATATGTAATATAAACAACAAAAAATTATAACTAAAGCAGATCGAAGTTTGGTTTCCTTTTTGAAGGTTGGAAAAGTAATGTGGAAGATCATCAGGTTCAATGAGCAGTTGCTTGAAGACAGAACAAAGCACCTGGGAACAAAGATGCTAAAATGGCATCCCAATTTGAACATGGAGATTAGCTATCCACATCTCAACCTGCCTGTGTAGAATGGCCCTTTGCATCCTCTCATTCCCACACAGAGTGGTGGTTGTCACATACATTCTTCCTTAACAGCACTGAATTTCTAAACACTCTCGGGAGATATGGCCAACTAGACTTCTAGGAAAAACACACAGTACAGATTTCGGTAGTAAATGGACTGAGAAAGTTAAAAAAAAATAAGAATGCATCATTGATTTTGGGGGGGCATTGTCTCATTTTTCAGTGTACTATTCAATGGCATTAAGTCCATTCACAATGTTGTACAACTATCACCAATCCATTTGCAGAAGAGTCATCGATTTTAAAACAGTAAAATACAGGCACAGGATCTCAAGCCTGATATCCTTTTTAGACAGATGGAGGAAGGAGGGAAGTTATGTCTAGATGCATGGGAGGGAGAAAGAGGAAGATAGCAGTGTGGGGGGGCATATTTTCCTAAGGGGACAGTGACAGCAAGTGTCCCCTGCTGCATGCTAGTTTGCACTCTAACTAGTGGGGCAGGAACACCACGTGATCCCCATGTGCAGACTTTCTGCAGCAGTGCTGATGGGTGCTGAGCACCCAGACTTGCTGTGCTGGTCCTAAAGAGACGCTGCCTGCAGCAGGACCACCTGAAGGAACTGCCATGCTGATGGGAGTTCTACCCTTCCCCAGAGCAGCAAGTCTTTGGGTTTGGGTTTTATTCTCCAAAACTACTATCTTGCTGCATGACCTGCAAAATTAGTATAATTTTGGAGCCGGAAAGGGCCCTAGAGATGATGTGTTCAAACCCTCTCACTGTCCAGTTGCAGAATCAAGAATGGTCAAGAAGTCTGAGCAGGGTGATGCCACGGAGGAAACTGGGTTCTGCAAAGCCTGCAGCTGCTCATTTTAAAATTAAAGTGACTAAATTCTTCTTTTTTTTTTAAGATTTTATTTATTTATTTGACAGAGAGCCTGACGCAGGGCTCGATGCAGGGATCGATCCCGGATCTCCAGGATCATGACCCTAGCCGAAGGCAGTCGCCCAGCCAACTGAGCCACCCAGCGCCCCTAAAGTGACTAAATTCTTAAAACATTTTTCTTTTGTTGGGGCGCCTGGGTGGCTCAGTTGGTTAGGCGACTGCCTTCAGCTCAGGTCATGATCCTGGAGACCCGGGATCGAGTCCCACATCCGGCTCCCTGCTCGGCGGGAAGCCTGCTTCTCCCTCTCTCACTCCCCCTGCTTGTGTTCCCTCTCTGGCTGTGTTTCTCTGTGTCAAATAAACAAAATCTTTAAAAAAAAAAAACCCCAAAACCCTAAAAACCACATTTTTCTTTTGCTTTATTTTGTATAGCCCGACCCTCCCAGGAATAATAAAAGCACAGCTAGATATCTCTAATCTGGTGGGGTTTCTTTCCCTTTAATTTTACCACATGTGAACCCTGAAATTATAATAAGGAGCAGGACCAAACACAATAACTCACAATATAATGTGATCTAACCCAGATGTTGATGGCAGGCTGATTTCTGAAGCACAAGCTGAGAGCTTGTTTCAGAAGTGGGGAAACGTTGGGATTCTAGAATAGCAGTCATAGCCCTCAGCTAAATGTCCCTGTAGAGCTTGTAACCAAGGCCATTCCTGATACACAGAAATTATTTATATTTATGCCGTTTGTCCATTCTCAGCTTCTTCCCTCCTCTTTCTTTCCTTCCATGGCTCATGTTCCCACATTCCTATTATTTCCTCTTCTCTTGGTTCCCAGAAGCATCTTGCTTGCCCTTGGGTTTTTGGGACCTCCCGTGAGAACATCCTGGCTAGGGCTGGGTTTCTAAAAAAGTCTATGAGTCCTAGGATTATTTTCCTGAATTTCTCTCCATTATCAAAATCCCTTACTATAATTCTCAATTCCAAATTGTGCTAAGGGACACTTCGGGTTCAGTCAGTTAAGCATCTGCCTTTGGCTCAGATCATGATCTAAAGGTCCTGGGATTGAGTCCCACATCTGGCTCCTTGCTCAGCAGGAAGCCTGCTTCTCCCTTTGCCTGCTGCTCCCCCTGCTTGTTCTCTCTCTCTCTCCCTCTGACAAATAAATAAAATATTATTTAAAAAAACACCAAAATGTCCTATGTTGACTTCCCAAGATAAATTATAATCTAAACGGGGTTTATGGAAGAAGGACCAAATTATGAGACTGGATGACATTCATGCATACATCTATCTATCTAGCTAGCTAGCTAGCTAGCTATCACCTATCTATTTATTTTTGAGAGAGAGCACGAGAGCTTGGGGAGAGGGAGAGAAGCAGATGTCCTGCTGTGCTTAGAGTCTGACTCGGGGCTCTATCCCAGAAACTTGAGATTATGAGCTAAGCCAAAACCAAGTCAGACACTTAACTGACTGAGCCACCCAGGTGTACCCCAAATTATGACTTGAGAGGGCCATAGGCACTTTTACTTTTGTGGGTCCCTTACTCCATAAAAAAATATAAAAAATTACATTGAACAACTGCATTGGAAGAGAAATAAATATAATCCAGACTGGGTTTATTATTATTTTCCCCCTATAATTTTTAACAAGTAAAAGTGAAAAAATATTGTAGGCCCTAGGCATTGTACCTACTGTGCCTCATGCATAACTGTCTCTGCCTGTTAGTGCTCCCCGAAGATTGGCTGGGTTACCTTAGTGTATCAGATTGTGTTATCACTAGGATGCTTTTGGTTGTAAATAATGGAACAGAACTTAAATGGGCTTAAAGAATAAGGGGAATGTATAGGCTCATGGAGCTGGTTAAGTTCAGAGACTGCCATGGCTTAGAGTCAGGTACCTTCCCTTGTGAAACTTCCATTCTTAGTAAAGACAGAGACAGACCATGTCATAGACCTTGCTTTTTACCTGCCCATTGGCCACTGCCCTCCCTGACTACCTTCCTATCAGATCTCACCTCCATGATGAAGGGAGCTGAAAAAGCCAGACATGCTTTCTCAGTCTCTCTGGAGGCTATGCGTTAGATACATAGCCAAATTCTGGCCACTGCAACTTCAGTGAAAGTATGCTTCCAGGTTTCCTTCCCCTTAGCTGTGCAAGAAGTTTCCACTCCTTCTGTCCTACTTTGGGATATGTACAGACTTCTACAGCAGTCTTAATTTCATGAGAGGCCACATGAACCACACTTTGAAGGTGGTAGAGCACAAAGACCCAGTTTCGGGTTCTTGATGACATTGTTGAGCCCTGAAACTCCCTACCTCTGAACACTTTCATTAAGTAAGATAACAAACTTTTAGGTGGGTATTCTATTACTTGCAGCTTCCTACAGATAATGAGAAAACAAGGAGATGAACCCAAAATTTTCAGATATTGATACATGCTATTAGGACAATAAATATGATGCAGGATCGCTTCCTACTGGATAATTATACAAATACTCTCTAAAGTGACATTTGAGCCTGATGGATCCAGCCATATAGAGATCTGGGAGGCAGGGTGCTTTAGACAGAGCAAACAGTAACTCTAAAAGTCCTAAGTGGTAATTATTAGAGAGAATTTGAAGAACAGAAAGAAGTCCCTTGATTGTGGTACAGTGAGTAAGGGGAGGGGGGAGAATGTGAAGTCAGACAAGTTACACGTCACTTTGCTTTTGTCAGAATGCCTTGACACACTGGTGTAATTTTGGTTCTGGGAAACTGGGTGGTGGGGACATTTTAAGGATATCAAGTGGCAAAATCTCATTTTGTAAGCAGCTGCTTAGTGTGCATATTAAATGTGGTGGCACCATCTCCCCATCTCCTTTGTAAGCACACCCTCCGGCTCCTAAGCACCTCCTTTTCAGAGAACTGTACTCCTCTCACCTGTCGTTGCCACAGGAGCAGCTATTTTTTATAAAAGGACCCGACTATAGTTTACTGGACCAGAGATGGGTATCTAGTCTAAAAAAGGTTTTTTCCCTGAGCACTTTGGAATTGGGGGCGGGGGTTCAAGTTAATGCCTTGCACATGGTTAAAGATGTAAGATTTAAAGCTTGAAAGATAGAATCATATCTTGATCATATGAAAAAAAAATTGGTTGTCCATCCTGAGAGGAGGAATAAGGGAGAGACTACCCTAATGGAATTCAAGTCCTTGGTTCTTATAGGTTCCTAAAGCCCAGCCCCATCTTTCTCTTTTTCAGTTTGGTGATTCCATTTTTATACCATGATTTATTTCAGGTACTTTTTTAGGGGAAAGGAGAGATATCAATAATTATAATCAAGGGTGAAGTTTTAAAATAACAAAACTTAAAATATAGAATTAGCTGAGTAAAACTGAAGTGGGGAGCTGCGATCATGCAGAGATCCTGAGCTGGATGCCGATATCCTTACTTATGTAGTAGCAAAGCAGTTGATTGATTATCCATTGTCTCTTGAGAACCATGAGCCTATGAAGATTTCAGTAGTGGGGCACCAGGCTCGCTCTGAGGAGCATGAAACTCTTGATCTTGGGGTTATGAATTTGAGCCCCATGTTGGGTGTAGAGATAACTTAAAAATAAAATCTTTTTAAAAAAAGAATTCAGTAGAACTCAGTATGTACTGTTTTTTTTGTTCTTTAAGGAAGACTAATTTCCAGTTAATGCTGGCTTACCTCTAAGGATATAGAGAACAACAGAGTGTATGTACTTTAAGAAAACACTTTCTTGCTCATAACCAGTGATCTGTGACCACTATTGCTTCCATAATAACTTGCTAAATTGTACCCTCCAAATTCTTTTTCCTTTTTTAAAGATTTAATTTCTTATCTGAGAGAGAGAGAGAGAGAGAGAGAGAGAGCGAGCATGAGAGAGGTGAGGGGGCAGAGGCAGAAGCAAACTCCCCCCTGAGAAGGGAGCCAATTCGGGGCTCAAACCTGGGACTCCAGGATCATAACCTGAGCCAAAGAAGATGGTTAACTGACTGAGCCACACTGGTGCCCCTCTACTGGCCAAATTCTTAACAGCATTACAAGATCAGTGCATTAATTTGGAAATTTGAGGGAACCTGAAATCTTATTACTCTTCTTCCCTTGCTCCAACCCAACCTTAACTTTTGCAAATTTTGTATTACTGCCTTGTATATTCTCTTCTACTAGGCAGAAAAGCTCCCTTTCTTCTACTAACTTTGTCATAATTTCAGTTCTCCCCCACCTGCTTTGACCTTGCATCCTAAAACTTGCCTGGGAATTCAGGTGTGGATTAGGTACTCTTGCTAAAGACTCTTATAACACTGTGTTTCTACTATCACATAGTTTTATAAGTGCTTTCTTGTTTTTCTGCACCCCTGAACTGTAAGTTGAGAGCTGGGCACATAGTACGTGTTTAATAAAGAGTGTTGTATGAATGAATCAAAAGTTATAATGAATAGTAAGATAATATATGCGAAGTATTTGGCACACAATCAATACTTTTTTCTTGTTAGTTTTCTGTTATGATTTACAAAATAACCTTTGAACCTGAGAACAGTAAGGCATACTGAATATTGCACTACAGTGGGAATGGCTATGCAGATGAAACTAGGGATGATGTGAAAATTAAACAGTTTGGCCAACCATCATAGCAAATGCCCACTCGATTAGAACGGAAGAGCCTGGCCTTCTACCTAGAAGAGATGGTTGGCCTTGTCCCCACGATAGAACATAAATTCACTAATAAACTAAACATATGGTGACTATATCTATGAGGAATTGAAATTAAATTGAATATTCCAAGATGGAAAATTATTTACCAGTGATACTTTTAACTACAATCCAAGTAGTTACGTTGACACTACTTGTACTGGTAAGATCTTACTTATAAAATAACTAATAACTCCTTTATATATTAGTGACAGGCATCAAAAAACAACATTTCCAAACATATAAAGCATAATACAATCTTAGAATAAATTTAAGGCATATGAAGCATAATTTAAAACTATGCCACTTTACTGAGGATCATAAAAATACTTGAATAAGTGGAGAAATAGCATGTGATTTTAAAGATTCTTCAACATTAAAAGATGGTAAGTCTCCCCAAATTGTTTTATAAACACTGAAATTTCAAATAAAACACCAAAGTTTTGGGTTTTTTTTGGTAAAGTTTTGTTGAAAGATTACATACATACAAAAAGTACATGTACAATACATCTCAACAAATTTGTAATTATTTTTAAATAGGTTTAAGTTCGAAGTTTATCTAAAGTAAAATGGAGTAAAATATCCCGTAAAATTTCCATTTAAAAAACTAAAATTTTGGAGCTGTACTCTAATATAGAAATTGGCAGAAAAGAATAGAAAGCCAAAAAAAAAAAAAAACCAACAAAAAACAAAAAACAAACAAGCTCATGAGAACATGTATAAATAAATATGATAAATGTAGCATTTCAGGTTGGTGAGTTAATTATAGAATCATTAATGATGCTAGGATGATTGTGACATCAGTATTTGATTGAACATTAGATTTAAAAAATAATACAAATAAACCCACAAAAGATCTAGAATAATATATAGCTTAAAATTTAGGATTTGTAAGCATGCCATTAAATATTGATGTCACAATATAAAGGATTAATGGACTTGTCTACATACATTTAATACTTCTCTGTGGTGAAGATCATAAAGTTAAAATGCAAATGACAAATTAGGAGACAGTGTTTGCTACCTTCATTATGTCCCAGGCAGTATCTGATAAGATCAAGGTGTGCTTTATTCTATTGAGTTTCTGTGCAGATCCTGGAGTCAGATTGCCTGGATCTGAATATGAAATGGCCCACTTACCAGCTGTCTTAGATCAGGTTCCCTAGAAGCCATGGCTGACATGAAGATTTTTATACAAGTGACTTATCAAAGATGTTCTCTTCAGTGAAATCTGGAGGAAAGCAGGAAACAGGCTAAGGCAGCGTTCACATGAAGCCTCACCTCAGCCTGACCTCACTGGAAGATCTGGAGCAAACATGGTACCACAAAGTCTTCTGGCCTTGAAGCAAGCAGTCCAGGCCTTTGTATCCCCACTCATCAGTCAGTCATTGTTTGTAGGCCCTCCAAACATTTGGGACAGACTGAGGAGAATTTTCCAGAGAAGGGTGCAACTCTGAATTGTTAGCCATCAACCATCATGGCGGCTAGATGATGGCTGGATGCATTAGATGGACAAGGGGATTAGGGAATAGCACTAGGCAACATCTTCTAAAATAACTAAAATCAGTCATCTTGATTAAGTTACTTTACTCTTTGAAGATTTCATTTCCTCATTTATAATGAAAACATATCAATGCCATTGGGTTGTAGGAGACATGATAAGGAACAGTATATGTCAGGAAATAGAAAAACACTCAAACATTAGCGTTCAGAGAGGTTTACAAGTCTAAACATTCACTAGTAAAATGGGAAAACTACAAGATGGCAATGCATAAGTGAAGAAATAGAATTGTCCAAAATATGGAAATATTTTCTCTTTCACTGTAACTATAGAAATGCAAACTTAAAATGAATTACTTCTTATTTCTTATTTAAGAGACAAAATCATGGGCGCCTGGGTGGCTCAGTGGGTTAAAGCCTCTGCCTTTGGCTCAGGTCATGATCTCAGGGTCCTGGGATCGAGGCCCGCATCGGGCTCTCTGCTTGGCAGGGAGCCTGCTTCCTCCTCTCTCTCTGCCTGCCTCTCTGCCTACTTGTGATCTCTCTCTCTGTCAAATACATAAATACATAAATAAATAATCTTTAAAAAAAAAAGAGACAAAATCATAGATAATACTTGGTGATGGCAAGATGTCTGTGTGGGAATAGTGTAATCTCTGACATTCCTATGAAGAGCATAAAATGATTGATTATTTTCCGAAGGCATATTGGAAATCTATCTGAAACTTTTAAATCTATATACCTTCTTAAATATGCATTCCCATTTCCAAGAATTTATCTGAAGAAAATTTGCATTGAAATTGGTAAATAATTAAAAATACAAAGAAGTTCCTATGTAGTGTTATTCAAGTATTGGAAAATTGGCACAAGCTGATAATTCAGAAAGAGATAATAATGACAAAGCAGTTACTATGAAGAAAAATGGTATAAAATATACTTATTGGCAAGAAATTAAGTCCAAACTTGTGTCAAAAACACAAATTAAAAAATTGTATTCTGATAATAAGACACAATTTTTAATAGCATTTGGAGGTAACACACACTAGTGATTATCTTTGTGAGATGAGTTCTTTTTACTTTCTTTGTGCTTATTTATAGCTTTCTGATCTTTCTACAGTGAAGAAGTGACACAACAATAACTCAACAAGCTTCAGGCTTCTCAGGAGGAGCTCAAGCTTTTGTAGGCATATAACATGAGGGTGGCCTTTAGCCACAATTTAGTTATTTTTGATTTCCTGCTATTTCTGCCAAACATAAATTTTTAAGCAAATGCTTGGAACATATTTAAAGATAGAATAAAGTTCAGTCAGTTTCAAGCAAACAGATCTCTTAAACACACAGACACAAATCACTATGAACAATGAGTGCACATCTTTACCAAAGAAAGAAAAAGAGAATCTTTCCTATACAAGTGACTGGTGAGAGAACTATCTTAGATTGTTGCTTTGATTCTCTGTTTATACTCATTTGAGGAGTTATTTCATCAGTGTACTCATTTTATTCTGTCTTTAATCTCACTGACCATTTGGGCAAGATAGCAAACTGTGTCAATCAGAATCACAACAGAAAACAGATGGCACGAATGGGGTAAGTGGCCAAAGGAGAAAGGGACAGTTTACAATGCTGTGGGCAAGGCTCAGGAAAGGTATGATATCAAGGCTCGCTAGCAGTATCAGAGAGAGGTTGAAAGAATGAGAAGGAGTTGTTTGCATCTTGAGAAGGGCAGCTGAGAGATTCAGGGACTCAGTAGAACACGGGTCACCATTCCAATCACGTCAGGCAGCTGTCCTCCAAGTGTTGGCTCAGCCTTTCAGGCAGCTTCCATGTCCGGGCACCTTCATACCAACATGAATGTCCCCAACCCTCATAGCAGGGGCGGAGAGAAGAGAAGCCCACACCAGCTCTTCAGTGCTGATAAATGGAGGTGATAGGTCACTTCTGCTCACATTTCACTGGCCGAAGCAAGTCAAGTAGCCTTGCCCAACTGCAAGGGGCTGGGGAAGGATCCTCATATGCACCTGAAAGAAAAGAGAACTGGAAACACTGGTGAAAAACAGAGACAGGGAATAACCCCTTGTCTTTTGTATTATGCTGCATTCCTTTGTAGAGGGACTAATTCTCACCCAACCTTGGTACAGACTTGATGCTGTGCGGTGTCACAACAGCCATCAGCCACACTGAGCATTTGAATGTGACTTGAGGTGTGTTGAGCAGGTAACCTCAGAGTTTTCAAAGACTTAGAGCAAAAAGTAGAATTCCAGATAGTCTATTAATGGATTTCATTATTGATTATATGTGGAATGGTAATGTTTTTGAAATATTGAGTTAAATATAAATACTTCATTATTTATTAATTTTATCTATTTTTATTTTTTAAATGTGGTTTAAATGTGGTTTCTGGAAAATTTTGTGTGTTGTTGTGTTGTGGCTTGCACTAGATTGCTATTGAACAGGGCTGCTCTAGAGATTTCTCTTGGTTCCCAAGAGGGTTTTTGTTTTTTGTTTTTTGTTTTTAATTTTATGTATTTATTTGACAGAGAGAGACACAGTGAGAGAGGAACACAGAAGGGGAGTGGGAGAGGGAGAAGAAGTCTTCCCACTGAGCAAGGAGCCAGATGTGGGGTTCAATCTCAGGATGCTGGGATCATGATCTGAGCCAAAGGCAGATGCTTAACGAGCCAAAGGCAAGTGCCCCCCGAAAGAAATAGAAAAAGCTAAAGGCTTACCAATCTCCGCTAGAATTTGCCACAGGATGAATCATTACTTTAATTGCTCCTGTAGCTAAGTAGCTACACAAATGTGAAGGTTTTCTTCTTTTATTTTAGTGTCTAATTTAAAATTCTTTATAAAAACTCAGAATCATTTTTTCCCCCTCTCCTCCATAAAGGCAAAGCACAGGTGGTTCATAGAGACCATTATTCCACAGAGAGTCTTTTTTTTATAAAATGTATTTAAATGTCTCTCAGTTCCATTAAAACAAAGGAACCATTCAGCAAATGTGTTGCTTTTCAGTTTTTTACCTTCTTATAGAAGGTAAAACTCATTTTGAAGACTTCGACTACGTTTTTATTAGGAAAGAGGGTATAGAGAAAGTCATTAACTTTACCTTTTCCTGTATATTGAGGCCTGAAGTTGTAGGAAGTTCTCAGATTTCCTTGGAAATATGTTCTAACAGTAGCTATTCTATGGCCTGTGCCAGAGATGCCCCTTTTGCCCCTTTAGTCCCCTCCCTTCCCCTAGACCCAGCTCTGCCCTGGAGGCTGGCCTGCTGGTCTGTACTACGAGGTCTGGAATGGAGAGTTCTGGTAGGGACTAGAAGGAGGGAATGGAGCAGGGTCAAGGTATTCACTCATCTGTGAGGTAGCCTAGGGCTGTATGTTTAGGGTTGAGTCAGAAAAGGGGCATCACTCTAAATAGAAGAGTTTAATATGGAAATGAGAGTACTGACTGGGTACCATGGCTTTTTGTCATGACTGCAGGCTCCAGTGTGGCTCACTCTGCTCACCCTTGTAGGTCTAGGAGTGGTGACAGTTTTGCTGCTCCCACCCTCAGGTGGCTGCCCTAGCCCTTGTGATTCCCTAATACTCCCTTGAGAGCTCCTGACTGCATTTGACTGTGACCCCGACACTGGGCCCACTGACATCTGGTGGGAGGGCTTGTTGAGGGTCCTGGCCAATAATGAAGGAAGGACAGAGGAGCAATGTTTTGAAGATATTTGCTCAAGTCGAGGAACATAAGTCAGCTTTTATATATATCTGCCTGATATTTTGAAAAGCCTTTACAATGCTTTGGAACAACAAACTCTGTAATATGACTGAGAAAGAAAGTTATCAGGATGTGTCTTTTTTTTTTAGGATTTTATTTATTTATTTGACAGAGAGAGAGAGATCACAAATAGGAAGAGAGGCAGGCAGACAAAGAGGGGGAAGCAGGGTCCCTGCCGAGCAGAGAGCCCGATGTGGGGCTTGATCCCAGGACCCTGAGATCATGACCTGAGCCAAAGGCAGAGGCTAAACTCTGAGCCACCCAGGCGCCCCGAGGATGTGTCTTAAATGTTGTCGTTTTCTCGCTGGAAAAGAAATGTCAATATTTGAACCACACATTAAGCTCTACACTCTGCAATTCT
This sequence comes from Spilogale gracilis, assembly GCA_004023965.1. Taxonomy (NCBI): domain Eukaryota; kingdom Metazoa; phylum Chordata; class Mammalia; order Carnivora; family Mephitidae; genus Spilogale; species Spilogale gracilis. The sequence continues at coordinate 45,639 of PITA01006187.1, forward strand.
TGGTCTTCTAAGATACTTGCACTTCTTTTAGTTGGGCGGTCGTTTCCCCACCGGTACAATGAGGGACTTAAACTAGAGTATCTTAAATATCCCCGTGTACTAACATTCTATGAGTCTATGGTGTTTCAGTCAAATTTGTGAAATATGGCTTTCCGGTCTTTGACTTGGTGGACGTGAAAGCGCGACCATCTTTGGTTGTCTGGATCTGGGTTCACCAGACACCAGCTACCCCCACCATGCCGCCTAAGCTTGATCCCAACGAGACCCAAGTCATATACCTAAGGTGCACCAGTAGGGAAGTCTGTGACACGTCTGTCCTGGTCCAGAAGATCAGCCCCCTGGATCTGTCTCCAAAAAAGTTTGGTGATGACATCAGCATGGCAGCTGGCGATTTGAAGGCTCTGAGGATTACAGCGAAACTGCCCATTCAGAACACACAGGCCCAGATTGAAGTGGAACTTTTTACCTCTGCCCTGATTACCAAAGCCCTCGAGGTACTACCAAGAGATGGAAAGAAGCAAACATACATTAAGCACAGTGGAAATGTCATTGTTGGTCAGATTGTCAACACTGCCTGACAGATGCGGCTCTGATCTTTAGCCAGAGAACTCTCTGAAACCATTAAAGAGATTCATTCTGGGGGCTGCCCACTCTACGGGCTGCAGTGTTAGTGGCCACCACCCAATGAAATCACAGATGACAATCATTGTACCACTGTGTCGTACAAATGCGCAGCTAGTTAAGAACTGCAAAGGGAAATATCTCAATAGGGGATCATTTGACAATAACACAACAAAAAAATTGTGGAATAACATAGTGAGGTAAATGTGTAGACTTCTCTGAAATAATGGGAAGAATATTTTGCAAAACAAATTTTATCTTCCCACCTAAGAGAATCAGAGGTAATTATTTTTTACTAATGCCCTTGAAAGCACCATGTAAGAGTGCATGGTCCGAATAGCACCAAGCCTGGGTCAGAGGTCAGTGAACAATGGCCCATTGGCCAAATGCAACCTGCCACCTGTTTTTGTAAACACAAAGCCATGCTAATTTGTTTATATATTGTCTATGTCTGCTTTCTCACTACCATGGCAGAGTTGAATTGATGCAACAGAAATTATGTCAGCCCACAAAACCTAAAATGTTTACTATCTGGCCCTTTACAGAAAAAGTTTGCCAACCTCTGGCTTAAGATGTGTAAGCAGCTCTCTTTAAGCAAAATTCCCTATCCAGGTTTTTCAGAAGTGATGTAGCTCAGACCCTGATAGTGGGTGATTAAAGGTACAAATAAATGTCCTACTTTGAAAGTACCAGAATTAACTGCTCACCTCACAGCACAATCACTGAAAGCACCAAAATTGTAACACTTGGTATGTATGACACTTAAAAAAAAACAGTCTGGTAATCCAAGGAGCTGAGCTCAGTTCCATTCTTTACCAGTTTAACAATCTTGTAAGAGTTCCCTAATTTTTCTTAATTATAAAATCACATGAGATAATATGTGGAACACCTCAAATTTCTATCTGAAAGTAAAGAGTTATTAAATATTAATTTTGACTCTGCAGAAAAGGAAACTCGAGGTCTGTGAAGTTAGAAGGTTGGAAAATGTATCATATGGGTATAGAGCTTAACATGCAATGTTCAGTAAATTATTGAATAACCATCTTACTCCCATTGCCCTCATAAAGCCATTCCTTTAGCAAAAAACCAAAAAACAAAAAAACAACAACAACCTTGAATCTCGTAGGCAGGTGATGTACTGGAAGCAATGCATGGGAGTGAGAAGCTCAATAGCAGAATTTGGAATGACCACCACCCAGCAACTGTGTGCACTAGGACCCTGGCCAGGAGGATATTGGGGTTTCATAGCTCTCAAGTTACAAAAGCGTTTGCAGTTGGCTCTTGGAAGAGGCTCTGCAATGCAACCTTCCAACTATGCATTCACAGGGGACTTGATTTCTAAATAAGGAACAAACAACGTGCCAGGAGTACCTGTGTTCCCCAAATGTCATAGCTGGAGAAAAAAGGATTTAGAGATGTAATGCAAGGAAATCCTTAGGAATAGACTAAGATTTAAAAGAATCATCCTATGTGTTTATTTTCTGAACAATAGGTTGTTGTTGTTTGTTTTTGTTGTTGTTGTTGTTGTTGTTGTTTTTAAGATCATTACAAAGAAAGCTAATTCTTCTCTTCTGGCGGCACAGAGTTTAAAGTCCGACAATTCACTCCTGTTTCTCTACCTGAGCTAGAATTCAACAGATAAGAAGAGAGTCTTAATGATTAATCAGCCCAAACACAGCTCTGGAGCAAGAAAGGAAGTTTATTTTCATTTTACAGATGAAGAAACTAAGGCCCTCAGGGATCAAAAGACCTATTTGAGGTCATATAGTTCTTTTGTGCAGAGTGACAATGAGTCCCTGAGTCTCTGATTTCTGCTATATTTTTTGTCTAAAGCAACCTGCTTCTCCAGAACCCAGAACTTGGGCAGACCACACTGGTTCTGTCTCAATCTCTATTGAATGATGTTGGAGGATCTCTCTGTGGCTTTGTTTTCTCCTCTGTAAAATCATAATACCTACCTATCCTTCCACATAAGGATGAGGAAACTCAGCTGTGATCACAGACAAGAAATTGTGATTCAGTGGACATGGCAGACACTTATTTTTCTTTATAAAACCCATTTCCTTCTTCCTTGTTAACCTCACTTTATTCCAGCAGCTATATACTTAGTCACAGAGAAAAAATCATGCTTAAACAATGGCAGCCAATGGTGGTCCCATCCCCTTTGCCAGTGATTGAACTAGAGATTGTCATGTGATCTTGAACTGGTCCAGATGATAGAGAGGAAAGCCTAGAGAGGGGTGTGGAAAACTTTAAGGAAGTTCTGTTCTACCTGATAAGGGGCACACGTAGTAACATGAGGAGAAATTTAAGTGCTTGTGAAGAATGCTCTTGTATTAGATGGAGAACGCCATGGGTGGAACAAAGAAAGTATCAGTTAGAAGCTCATTCACTTTTTCAGCAAGTATTTATGGTGGGCTCACCATGTGTTAGACATTGGGAATGCAGGAGAGAAAAAGCAGGCCAAAATCCCTGTCCCATGAAGCTTACATTCCAGTGAGAGGAGACAAGATAAATGAGCACAATACATAGTATACTGGGGGGAAGTGTAAAAGAAACAGATGAAGGCAGGAATGTGAACACAAATGATTGGGGGCTGAAGTTTTAGATGGGATGGCGACGAATGCCCTCATGGAGAAGGTAGCTTTTGAGTAAAAGCTGAAGGAAGTGAGGGAGTGAGCCAGGATGGAATCTACGTTTAGAATCACCCAGAGGGCACAGCGAGGTTGCTGGTGTGGCTGGAGTGGAGTGAGCAACACGGGGAGGGGGATCAAGTGTGATCAGTGGTGTGGATAGAGCCTTGAAGCCACTATGGGTCTTTGTTTCTTACTCTGAGTCACAGTGGAATCCCCATTGGAAGGTTTGAACATAGAGATGACTTGAGTAGACCTCCATTTTAGCTGGATCATTCTGGCAGCTCTCTGCAAATAGACTGAAGAGGTACAAGGGCAGACATGAACCACTTATGAGGATACCTGGTACAAGTGAGAGTCACTGGTTGTCTTGTCCAGAGTGGTAGTGGAAATGTAAGAGGTGGCCCAGATTCTAAATAGATTTTGAAGATGGAGTTGTCAGGACTCATTAAGGATTAGAGTGGGGTTTCAGGGAGTGGAGGACATCTGAGGTTTTGGGGTTTGGCACCTGGGATGGTGGAATTGTCATTTACTGAGTGGGGCCGACTGTGGGAAAGGTATGCTTTGGGAACAATGTCAGAAACTTGCTTTTCATCTTGTCTGAGATGCTGAAAATTAGTCACCAAAATTGATAGGATATGTACACAGTTGGATAACAAGTCCAACAAATTAGGCATTAATCAAATGGGAGAAACACCAGAAATGAGTCATAGGGAAGCACCTGGCTCGCTGTGTCAAAAGCAGAGTGATTTCTTCAAGCCTGTTTCCTCATCATTGAAATGGGAGTAACAGCCAGTGTTGTGTAGGTTTAATAAGATAAAAGTACCTAGCACTGTGCTTTAAGCAACAAAAAGCGGGTAATATGCTTTAATTCTCCTGCCTAACTGGAATCTTCAAGAAATTAAGCCACATGAACTACTAGTTAATTTCCTTGGCCTAAGAATCAAAGAATACCTGAATATTTATGATGGCCTCATAATTACAATTCCTTAGAGCCATCACATGGGCCTGGGGTAAAGATCTAATTTCTATTTTATAGAAGAAGAAACAGATTCAGAAACAAAGTAACTTTCCCAAAGTCACACTGCTAGTGCCACCTCACATCTGCTTCTTCCTCTCACACTCCACCTGCTTTTGTTCCCTCTTTTGCTGTCTCTCTCTCTGTCAAGTGAATAAATAAAATCTTAAAAAAAAAATAGAAGAAGAAGAGTGCCTGACACATAGTAAGATATACAGAGACCTGGGGTTCCTAGGATTGCAGAAACAAATTACTAGAAAGGAACGTGGAAAAAGTGGAATAAAGGCAGATTTTATATATCTCACCAACTGAGCCACCCAGGCACCCTCAACTATCTTTACTATTTACCACACCAATTCCAAAAAGTGACCATTTCCCTTCCATGTCAACAAATCATATTTGGGAAGAGGTTCTCAAGATGTTTTTAGAGAACACAGGTCTAGATGGGGAATTCTTACCTCTGCTAGCAACGAGTGCAGCAAGTAGGGATGTTTTATAATGAATGATGGTAACCCCCTGGGTTTATGCCCATGGAATATATCCATGTGACAAATTCCTTAGTGATTATCTAGCATTTCCAGTCTTAAGTTGAATCTAGAGTGAGAGTATTAAAGTTTTTAGCAAGTTGCTGTTGATTGAACTGTGATTTGATCTTTTGGTGTTAGGAGCCCAGCCTGAGAACAAATTCAATGTGAAAACAATGTTACCACAATGTTTGGACTTCCGTTTAATCCTGAATCAGTTCTGAGATCCAGAGGCTCTTGGAATTAACAGTTAGCTAGATTAGGGGGTGGATGTTGAACCGTGACGGCTAAATTGTGACTAAGAAGGTGACAGTTGTGTTTGGGTCCATATGTGGACTTATTCACATAGGCTAAGTTATAAAGCAGGTAAAGAATGTGGTGTTTTCTCTTTCCCTCCACACTGTCCACGTGTCTATCTTTGAATCTTCCATAAATCTGCTTTACAAAGTGATCTCTACTTTATGATTGTCTAGAACTCCAACCCATTATTAGCAAGATTAAACAGAACTAAGAAATCTGGAAAAAAAATACAACAACAGGACAGTTAAAGTCCTCAATGGACTATTCATACAAGTCCATCAAAAAGAACAAAATCCCAAGAGATGAACAGGCACAAAGAACATGAGCCAACAATACACAGAAATAACACATGCCTGATAAGCACAGAGAACATGTGAAGACTCACTGGTAACCAACCAGAAGACTTCAACTGAAAGAAACAATATCACTTCTCACCTATCAAATTAGCCGAGGTTTAAAAACAGTATTTAATGTCCCTGTAGGATGAAATTGGGATTCCATACCATGTTGGCAGCAGTATAAATGGCAAAACCTTTCCAGGAAGTGATTTGGCAACATGCAACAGCAGCACTAACCATGTATGTGTACTCAGATCCTATAATTCTTTTTGTGTGCTTTTTTAAAGCTTTTATTCAAATTCTAGATAGTTAACATAGAGTATAATGTTAGTTACAGGTGTACAATATAGTGGTTCAACACTTCCATACATCACCCAGTGCTTGTCACAGCAAGTGCCCTCCTTAATCCCCATCACGTATTTCACCCATCCTCCACCCACCTCCCCTTTGGTAACCATCTTTGTTCTCGATGGTTAAGAGTCTCTTTCTCGGTTTGCCTCTCTCTCTCACTCTTTTATTCCCTCTGCTCATTTGTTTTGTTTCTTAAATTCCACATCTGAGTAAAATCATACAATATTTGTATTCCTCTTATTTTTATTCTTATACTTATTTCACTTAGCATAATACCTTCTAGCTCCAATGATGTCATGGCAAATGGCAAGATTTCAACCTTTTTGATAGCTGAGTAATATTCCATTGTAATGTGTATATTACAGTATGATATATGACAGATATAAAGCACATATTCTTTACCCATTCATCAATGGACACTTGGGCCATTTCCATGGTTTGACTATTGTAGATAGTGCTGCAATAAACATTAGGGTGCATGTATTTCCTTGAATTAATACTTTTGTATTCTCTGGATAAATACCTAGTAGTACAATTGCTAGATCATAGGGTAGTTCTATATTTAACTTTTTGAGGAATCTCCATACTGTTTTCTGCAGTGGCCGCACCAGTTTGCATTCCCACCAACAGTGTAAGAGGGTTCCCCTTTTTCCACATCCACTTGTTTCTTGTGTCGTTGATTTTAGCCATTCTGACAAGTGTGAGGTAATCTCTCATTATAGTTTCTTTTTTTAAAGATTTTATTTATTTATTTGACAGCGAGAAACACAGAAAGAGAGGGAACACAAGCAGGGGAAGTGAGAGAGGGAGAAGCAGGCTTCCTGCCGAGCAGGGAGCCCGATGCGGGGCTCGGTCCCGGGTCTCTGGGATCATGACCTGAGCTGAAGGCAGTCGCTTAACCAACTGAGCCACCCAGGCGCCCCTGACTTTTCATTTTCCCTTCCCTTCTTTTCTTTCCCTTCCCTTCCCTTCCTCCCTCCCTTCTTCTGTCTCTCTTTCCTTCCTTCCCTCCTTTCTTTCTTTTCTTTCTTTCTTTCTTTCTTTCTTTCTTTCTTTCTTTCTTTCTTTCTCTCTCTCTCTCTCTCTCTCTTTCTTTCTTTCTTTCTTAATCCTCATCAACTATATCAACTATGTCACCTATTCTCCACCCACCTCTTTCTTTCTTTCTTTTTTTCTTCTTTCTTCCTTCCTTTCTTTCGTTCTTTCTTCCTTCCTTTCTTTCTTTCTTTCTTTCTTTCTTTCTTTCTTTCTTTCTTTCTTTCTTTCTTTCTTTCTTTTTCTTTCTCTCCCCCTTTCTTTTTTTCATCAATCAGGCTCTTACAAGTTCGGAAGGTAAACAAATCATGTTACACACCTCTGATAAAATCAAAGTTCTGAACCTGCAAAATGAGGTGTAAATAAATATTCTCTTGCCCTGTGATGACCCAGCCAGGACACATCCCTCCTGTGAAGTGCAGCCCCAAAGACATGGTCACCCTTACCTGTACAGCACATTCACAAACCCAAAACAAAATTTCAGAAAAATCTCTTTGAAACCTCTTCTCTGCTGATGAGAGCAGCTTTCAAAATGCAGTCCCAAACCTATTCCCACCCAGCCTCTCAGCAGAGTTCCCGGACAGTTATCCTGCCAGGGTGCCTCTGTCATCCAGGTCCCTTAGGACTCCATTAGCATTTCTTCCTTCTAACCCATAATTGCATGTCAGCACAGAAAGAATGTGCTCAGAATGAGCCTTACAAGTGTGGTAAGATTCTGAACAGCAGCAAGGGGCGCATTATTGGCAAGAAAACACCAAGCTAATTAGGAAGAAATAATAAAAGCTTCTCAATTAGCCAGAGAATGGGATAAAATAATCAATAAGGGAAATTTGCTAACATGGATAAAGTTGAGCAACAGTACTATAATAAAATGAAGACTAAAGAAACAACTGGATAACAAACGGATTTATTTAATGCCTTTTCATTGTTTATGGGCTTCTGTCTCACAATACTTTATAGACGAGGGATGCAGGAAGCAAGTCAAGAAAGAACAAATCTGTGAGAAAGAGGATTTTAAATGAGTCCTCCCATCCCCAGCTTAATTTATTTGGTTGGTTGTTTATTGAGCAATCACTTGACCTTTTAGAGAGAGAGAGAGAGAGAGAGAGAGACTCGATCTCTGCAGTAAAATACCTAAGAGACAGACAGGGACAAGTACCGACACTAAGAGACCTAGTTGCAGAAGTCGGTGGGTCTGTCTGTAACTCAAAGTTCTATGACTTCCTCAAAACCAAGTGAGAATATGTCCATCAAATGAATTACTATCCAGGCATTAAGAATAATGTAAGAATAATGTATTCTACTTGACATGGAAGGATGGTTATGATATTGAGTAAAAAGTTTGGTTATGATTTTTTAAAGTTTTTTTAAGTTTAAGTTTTTATTTAATTAACATACAGTGCTATATTAGTTTCAGGTGTACGATACGGTGATTTAATTAAAATGTGTATCTTTGAGACATAAAAGGCATACAGGAAAATGCCAATAGCCTATAAAACATGCCAAAGCATTAAAAGACAAAAGGACCCATAAAAATAGCAGGATTTATTCAACTACTGTCTGACTTCAGAAAGAACCAATTGGTTAGAAAATATTTTCATTGAGGGATGTTTTACTACTGTGGCTCAGCTGGGTTTGGCCCCATCTTCAGTGGTCATCTTGAAACAGCAAGTGGTGGTGAACACGTGGAATCCAGGAGGCTTCCAAGGGGACTGGAGATGAACTTCCAAAGCATTTCTCGGTAGCCTGCTGCCATGGTTCTATCTTTGGCTGACCTTTTGCTGGGGACTGAAATTGGACAGTTTTACTAAAGGAATAAAGCTAATGTCCTGTCTATAAAATATACCTGCCTCCTGAAGAGATAACATATCACCATTTTATTGCTTGCAGCTTAAAGATATTTAAAGACATCTTTAAAAGTTTTAAGTGACAAACATGCATTATAAAATGTATAGAAACAAAAATGTGAAGGAAAAGCCTAAATCACCTGATTCTATCGTCTAGCAATAAATAAAGTGGTTGAGCTTTGGAGCCAAGTAAGCTTGGATGCAACCCCTGGCTCTGACATTGAGTAGCTGTGCAACCTTAGGGGGAGTTACCGAGTCTGTAGGAGTCAGTTTCTTCATCTGCAAAACGGGCATATTCATAATATCTCCAAATTGGGAAGCAAAATAAATGTCCCTTATCTGGTTTGTGGATAGGTGAAAAGAGCTATATCCATACAATAGAAGATTTATTTAGCAATCATCTGCTAACATATGCTATGGCATGGAAGAAACTCCAAAACGTTTTGCTAAGTGAAAGAGATCAGATACAAAAGGCCAAAGGACTACATATTATATGACTCCATTCATATGAGATGTCCAGAAAAGGCAAATTTACAGAGATAGAAAGTAGATTAGTAGTTGCCTGGGGCTGGAAGTGGGACTGAGATTAAATATAAATGAGCATGAGAAATCTCATGGGAATTGTGGGAATAAAAATGTTCTAAAACTGGATTATAGTGATGATTGCACCACTCAGTAAGGTTACTAGAATCACTGAATTGTGCACTTGAAATGGATAAATACTATGATACATAAAATATGCTTCCATAAACTTTTTTTTAAAGGATGGGAACTAGTCATCCCCACTTGGAATAGTCTGTGCTGCTAAAAAAAAAAAAAAAAAAGATAAAATCTCATCTTATATTTACCGTTTAAAAGAGGATATCTCTAAAATGCTCTGTAAAACGTGCAGGGTGTGGCATGTGGGAACGCTTGAGCAATTGCCCAGTATTATAACAGCTAAATATTAGTGACTGTAAATAGTAAACGGAAATAGGATGAAATACATTTTTCTTCTATGCATGTATTTTTCATATAAGTTGGACAATCTTATATAAGTCCTACTTCTTACCTTCACTCTGTTTATCATCTTTTCTGCATTATTAGAAGTCTTTCTTCGATATCCCATGATGACATGGAGTATACCGTATGGCTAAACGTAATTTAAACATTTGGTGGATATTAGTTTTTTAAACTTTGCTTTATAAACTTAATGAAACTTTTTTTTTTCTGTAAGTATTAAGGTATTCATAGAAACAGTCAAAAAATTCAGTAAAATTGCAGGATACAAAATCAATGTACAGAAATCTGTTGCATTCATAGACACCAAAAAATGAAGTAGCAGAAAGAGAAATTAAGAAATCAATCTCATTTATTATTGCACCAAAAACAAGATACCTAGGAAATAACCTAACCAAAAAAAAAAAAAAAAAAAAAAAAAAAAAAAAAAAAACAAAAAAAAAAAAAAAAAAAAAAAAAAAAAAGAAAGACCTGTACCTGGAAAACTATAAAACAATCATGAAAGAAATTGAAGATGACACAAAGAAATATAAAGACATTCCATGCTCAGGGATTGGAAGAACAAATATTTGTTAAAATGTCTATACCACCCAAAGCAATTTACACATTTAATGCAATCCCTATCAAAATACCAATAGCATTTTTCACACAGCTAGAACAAGCAATACTAAAATTTGTGTGGAACCACAAAAGACCCCCAATAGACAAAGCAACTTTGGAAAAGAAAGACAAAGCTGGGGCATCACAATTCTGGACTTTGAGTTATATTACAAAGCTGTAGGGATCAAAGTAGTATAGTACAGGCACAAAAATAGACACATAGATCATTGGAATAGAAGAGAAAACTTAAGAATGAACCTACAACCATATGATCAACCAATCTACAACAAAGCAGGAAAGAATACCCAGTAGGAAAAAGACAGTCTCTTCAACAAATGGTGCTGGGAAAACTGGACAGCAACATGCAGAAGATTGAAACTGGACCATGTTCTTACACCATACACAAAAATAAATCCAAAATGGATGAAAGACCTAAATGTGAGACAGGATACCATCAAAATCCTAGAGGAGAACACAGGAAGTATCTCTTTGATATCAGCCATAGTAACTTGTTTCTAAATAATGTCTCTTGAGGCAAGGGAAACAAATGCAAAAATAGACTATTGGGACTTCATCAAGATAAAAAGCTCCTGCACAGCAAAGGAAACCATCAACAAAACTAAAAGGCAACCTTGGGAATGGGAGAAAATATTTGTAAATGGCATATCCAATGAAGAGTTAATATCCAAATGTATATAAAGAACTTATAAATCTCAACACCCCCCCAAAATGAATAATCCAATTTAAAAATGGGCAGAAAACATGAATAGACATTTGTTCAAAGAAGACATCCGGATGGCGAACAGACACCTGAAAAGATGCTCAACATCACTCATCATCAGAGAAATACAAATCAAAACTATAATGAGAGGGTGCCAGGGTGGCTCAATTGGTTAAGCGACTGCCTTTGGAGACCCGGGATTGAGTCCCACATCAGGCTCCCTACTCAGCGGGAAGCCTGCTCCTCCCTCTCTCACTCCCCTTGCTTGTGTTCCCTCTCTGGCTGTGTTTCTCTCTGTCAAATAACTAAATAAAATC
>PITA01006187.1:57042-102932 GCA_004023965.1 Spilogale gracilis
TTTTTTTAAAGATTTTATTTATTTGACAGAGAGAAACACAGCTAGAGAGGGAACACAAGCAGGGGGAGTGAGAGAGGGAGAAGCAGGCTTCCCGCCGAGCAGGAAGCCCGATGTGGGGCTCGATCCCGGGTCTCCGGGATCATGACCTGAGCCGAAGGCAGTGGCTTAACCAACTGAGCCACCCAGGCGCCGCCTAAATAAAATCTTAAAAAAAAAAAAAGAAAATGAAAAGTTAGCCTGAGAATTTCCACTGAACGACACCTATTAGGTGGGCCAGGTCAGTATTTTCCCTTCTCAACAGGGAATTTTGTTCCCCTCTTGAGTTCAGATTTTGGGTTTTGGTGTCAGACCGCCAATGGTACAATAGTTAATGATGCTGGAGAAGCTACCTGAACCTCAGTGTACTCCCCTGTCAAGTGGGAAAAAAGTAACTGTATTTTAAGACTGTGAGGAATAGGTATAAAACGGTACATAAAACACCTAGCACAGTTACTAGTCATGTTCATAGTAAGCTCTTCATCCCTTTTTCTTCCTCCTAGGGGACAGTAAGGAATTTATAATCAAGTCATAAATCCCCAGGACACTCACTCGACAAATCTGCACATGTCATCTGAATAGTTGGGCAGATGTATGAGGTCTGTACTGTGGTAAGAATGGAGAAGGACACATGGTGACTCGATGCAGTTCCTGCCTTCCGAAGTTCCACACGCATGCAAACACACACACACACACACACACACACACACACACACGCCCACAGAACCCGTGTTGGAGGGGATTAAAGTCTTACCACAGTGTGAGTCCTGGGCGTCTGATAGCCTCTTGGGAAGTGACTACACTTTTCCTGACCCCTGGCAGGCAGTGTAGGCAGATGGAAAAAATCTCTTGCATATATGTGCAAGGGCTTATTTATTCATATATAAATATAAATTTTTAAGGAAAACTTTATAGCATACAGTTTAAGGAAAAAAGAGTAAAACTCAAATAGAAGCTTCTTCATTTGTAATTTGGCCTTACTAAAGAAAACAGATAAGAAAAAGTAAAGAAAACAGATGATGAGAAAAGCTATCATGGGGTGATAGGAAGTTCACTGATAAAAACGATGGGGCTTTCTCTTCTTTTTTGGGGTAAGTGGGGCGGGAACACTGGCCCTCAGCATATGAATTGTAAGGGGTGTGTTATTCTATAAACAAGGGTTTTTTTGCTTTATGGATTTTTTTTTAAAGATTTTATTTATTTGACAGAGAGAAACACAGCCAGAGAGGGAACACAAGCAGGGAGAGTGAGAGAGGGAGAAGCAGGCTCTTCGCGGAGCAGGGAGCCCAATATGGGGCTCAATCCCGGGTCTCCAGGATCATGACCTGAGCCAAAGGCAGTCGCTTACCAACTGAGCCACCCAGGCACCCCTGGAATTTTTTTTTAAGTTTTTATTTATTTATTTTAGTACTCTCTACACCCACTGTGGGCCTTGAACTCACAACCCTGAGATCAACAGTTGCATACTCCCCCTGTAGAGCCAGCCGGGAGGCCCAATTTATGGAATCTCAAAGTGGGTGAGTGCTCAGTTAGCTAGCTGCCTCCTGGTCTCAGCGTCAGCCCTGCCGCTGCCTGAATGGCTTCTGCGATTCAGCCGTGTTCTTGTTAGCTTAGATATGCTATCTCTTGCTTACTGATCTGTATCCTAGGAAGGGAGTTTCCATTTGTCCTGGGGCCTGCACCCTTCTGTCAATGGCCAAGAAGGCAGAGCGGACTGTCTGCCAAGGTAATTTGGTTGAATGATTTCGTGTTCTTAGATCTAAATTCATTGCTCTTAAGCGTACTAATGTTTGCTATGTGTTATACAATAGTACCACTTTATTTTCTGCCCGATCTTCCGAAGGCATTTAAGTTTTTCATGCTAGCTTTAGAGTAAGCAGTCTTTGCAGTCTAGCTGAATCCTACCTCTTTAGCCCCATCAGTAACAAAATTCCTACCCTAGTAACAGCCCCATAGCTGTTCCTCCCTAAGGAATATCCCGAGATCTCTGTGACTTTGCCAGATCTGCCCTTTTGGGTAGAATGCCTCTCCTGCCTTTATTTTCAACCTGGCCAATCTCTACTGCTCCCTCAGGTCTCAGCTTGAATATTGCCTCTGTGAGGTCTTCCTGCCTGAGTCTGCCCTGCCCCCTCCCTAGAATTAGTCAAACCTCCCTCTGAAGAGCTTGTTATCTGTACTCCAAGCACAGTGTTTTTATTGGAAAACAAATATGCCACAACCATTTCAGATGTTCCTTGAAGGCAAAAACCAGGTGGTCTCTGTTTTTAACTCAACGTAGGATCCTTTGTGGCACTGAATCCTTTCTCAAGCATCTATTACGTATGGAGTCTCAAAAGATAACAGGTGATGAGCTTCCCTATCTCAGTCCAGGTCAGGGGTGTGAGGCCAGTGAGCAGAATCTCTCTGGGTTCTCAACCTATTCCAACACAGCCCTTTGTCACTGCTGAGTGGGGCCCTTCTGATGATATTCCTCACTGCGCTGGGGCCCCTGACATTCTCCACTAGGGGAAGGGAGACAAAGCATAAAATCTGCTCTTTAGTCTTTATGCTTTGTTTTCCTTGATACCAAAGAATTGGCAGGAGTAGGTCTGACCTTCCGATGTTAGACTTGGGGGAGCCTCCTGGATCTACTTTGTACCAAACCCTCTCTTTTGTCTGGCTGTTGCCCAAGCTGTTCTTGCCCAGGTGCATATAACAAGTGGGTGGCCACCCCTAGTGATTTTAAGTTACAGGAGAGTAGAAGTACATGAATCTCGTTGCTCCAGGGAATCCAGTTATCCTCCCAGTTCTAAAATAAAATCTGGCGGATGTTTGTTAGAGACTTCATAATTCGTTCTTCAAAGGAAGGAAGAAAGATTAAATATTATTTACATACCACTGGGATAGGCAGACATTTGGGCTTTGGAATAAGCAATGGTCTGGGGAATTTTGAAGGAGAGACAATCAAGGAAATTGCAACTCTTTCACCTTAAACGGAAGCATCAATTAGAGAAGAAACCAGAAATGGAGAGAATATCTATTGTCTAATTCAAGGCTGATGAATGTCCTAAGTGTTTTAGACTAGAACAAGCCCACATTTGGAAAGTGCTCTGAGATCTTTAAATAGTAGTTCAGCTGCATTAGATATAATCAAATATGTAGTCAGTTAAGGATGTTAAACTTTTTTTCTCTTTCAAAATTCTCTGTGTTAGGTTTTTAAAATACAAGTGATGGCAGGTCCCTCCAAAGAATCACCATTGCTTTCTCTCTGTAATGGTCTATAAAAGTTGCTGCATCTCAAATAAAATTATGTGAAGCTTAACACTTTTCCCAGCTTAGATTCTGGCTATGTTGGAATATTTGAACCCAATACCCAGTATGAGATGCCTGCAGTCCTCCTCTTCACTTCCTACTGTGGATATTTTCCTCTCTGTTTTGAAAACGGAAAAAGGAAATCCAATCCTGAGGGTTCCATTCCTGGCATATTTATGCCCCAGGCAGATTGAGGGTGTAAAATAGACTTTTCACAAATGAAGAGACAACACGCTTTTCAGCCCAGGACAGAAAACTTCAGCTGTTGCAAGACAACGGTAGGATTCTGGCTCCTGGACTGGCTGCCTGAGGAGTATCTCAGAGCCCCAGCCTCCTGGGCTGTCACTCACTGTCAGACCAAATGCTAAGGCCTTAGTAGTGAATTCACAGTGAGAATAGAAAATTACTCTACAGGCTTTCCAGAAACAATGGGACAATCTCTGAATTATGGAAAAAAGCAAGTGGAGCCTCTCAGGAACAAAGTATACACATAATACTCTTTAAAAGTAAATAATTGAATGATACTACAGTGGCAGAAACATGTCGTTATACATTTGTCAAAATTCATAAATTAATGTACGACACCCCAGAGTGAACCCTAATGGAATCTATGGACTTTGGGTCATTAGGATGTGTCAGTGAAAGTTTGTTAGTTGTAGCAAATGGACCTCTCTGGTAGGGACACTGATAATGGCGGTGTGTGTTGTGGGGGGAGAGCAAGGGGTATACGGGAACTCTTTGTACTTTCTGCTCAAGTTTGCTGTGAACCTAAAACTGCTCTAAATAATAACATTATACATAATGTTATTATAATAAATAAAAAAATAAATAAATGGAATCATCGGGGGGGGGGGTGCGTGGGTGGGACAAATCTGAAGGGCTCAGAGCAACACTGCAGGAAAGTTGTACTAGTTTGTAGCACAATCAGCCCAGAAGCCCAATGGGTACGAAAGACCCAAAGAACACTCTGCTGCCTGTAAGAACATCATGCTGCTCTCTCTGGGTGAGAAAATGATTTGGTTCACATGGGCTGGGAAACTAGTCACCCCAGGATTAGACTGTATTTCTTGTTTATATTTGTGGCTGCAGTGTAGAAACATGCTGAGATTTGTAAAGGTTACAAAGAAGAGAATATGGCCTTAAAGGAAGGTGATGTTTTATATAACGATCTAATTAATGCTGATATCTATCCATCTTGGCCCCCTGCCTTGAGCCAGGAAAACTTACTCCCCCATGTCCATCCAGGGCCCAGACACTAGGGACTATTGTGTAACCTCTCGAGGTGTTTTTCTGCATTTCTGCTGTTTGTTGGGGGCTCCTTCCTTCTCTTTCCCAGTCCCTGGTAATGGTTTTTGTTAGAGCTACCCAAGAAAGCAATCTTGGAAATCTCGGAAAATCTGGGATTAAGGGGACCCATGCTCACACCCACACCTTGCCACTCTGGGGACCTTTTTCCCAGGTCCAATCCAATGTCTGTGACCTTGACCTTGACAAGCCAAAACTATGACATTTGTATGAAAGTATGTACATGTGGAAAAGAGAAGAGCAATTAATTAAGAGGCTGGGCACTGGAGTCAGACCAGCAGGGGTTGAAGTTCAGTTCTATCATTTAAAGCTAGATGGCCCTGGGCAAATTCCTTAACTTCTTGTCCCTCAGGTTCTTCATCTGTAAAATAAGGATAATAATAG
This sequence comes from Spilogale gracilis, assembly GCA_004023965.1. Lineage (NCBI taxonomy): Eukaryota > Metazoa > Chordata > Mammalia > Carnivora > Mephitidae > Spilogale > Spilogale gracilis. The sequence continues at coordinate 62,059 of PITA01006187.1, forward strand.
CACTCACCTCATTGTGAGTTGTGAGAATTAAATGATGTCATCCATGTAAAACACTCAGACAGGACCTCGCACGCTGCAATCATCCAAGTTGACTTATGGTTGTACTATTGACTTTCTGGCTTCCTCTTGTTTAGACCCAGGCATGGCTATCTCACCGCTTAATATAATGCACTTGGGAACACAAAACTTAAGCCCCAAGACAAGGAACAATGTATTCTGGTACAGTGGTATTAAGTTTCAATTTCATAACACAACTGAAAAAACAAACTTAATAAAATGCTGAGACTTTTCTAGATGCTTGCAGTGACAAAAGTACAACCAACACAAACTGATTTGTATCCCTTTAGCACCAAGGCCACTTTATGAAATCTGTTCTATGGTATGTTTACTATAAGAGGTGAAAAGTTTTAGATGATAAACTCTGTCTTATAATTTAAAAAAAGACTGTGGTAGTAAGGAATCCTATTATAGAGTTTACTTTAGCTTAGCTCTTGTACTGTGTCTTGTTTTCAATCCATAAGGAGGAGGAGATTGTCCTCTATCAACTTCCTTTATACTCTCTGTGAGTCAAGATTTTGCCTAGACACACTTATGAGCTGGATCTGAGCCTGATGGACCAGTTCCTGGGGAAGTAGAGCTCTCCTTTCCCTCTTCCTCCACGTGCTCTCTTAACCAGTCGAGGAAAAGAACTGACCTCCTGGATCATTACCCATTGAGGTGTGTGGAAGTGGAGTGGGGGTATCTCCTGGACTTGAGCCACAATTATACTTGCCCAAGAGGCTATTGCTTTTGTTATAGTATTAGGTGCTTTACAGATATATACCCTAATGTTGAGTTGTGCCTGTTTAAATTCTTTTATTATATTGATCATTCTGTGATAATAATTTAAAATGCTTCTGACGTTACCAAATGACTGGAAAGAAAGCAAGCCCAATGCATAGGAAGGTCCAGCTGGTCTTCTGCTGTGTTTCAAAGACTTTTAAAAAATACCTGTGGGATTATTTCTGTTACAGCAATGACCAAAAAAACTTTCTGTGATGGCAGACATGTCTGTTTTCCATACTGCCCAACATGGTAGCCACCAGCCACATGTGAGTTTTGAGCCCCTGAAAAGTGGCTAGTGCAACTGAGGAACTCAATTTTTAATTTTATTTAATTCTAGTAAGTTTAACTTTGAAAAGTCACAAGTGGCCGAGCCTACCAATTGGATGGTACAAGTTTAGAACACAATTAAAAGTGATTTAACCTCTCCAAATCTCACTTAATACAATGAAATCCCTCAGGCAGCTTTGAAAAATATCAATGTTTGGTTTCTCTTCCCAGTGCTATTCAGTGTGCGGCCTGGGCACCAAGACTTTTGAAGTAACTCAGATAATTCTAAAGTAGAGTCAAGATTGGGAACCAACATTGAAGTATATTAACTTTAGGTTCTCTTCCAGTTCTAGATTTAGCTGCAAATTATACTGAATTTAGAATTCTTTAGGCAAATAGAGCACTTGTTACTTTAATGTTTTGGTAGAAAATTACCTACGGATATAAGATTTTTGCAAAAGCTGTTCATCCTAAAACTTATCTACAACTTAATTATTTGAAAACATTAAGCCAGGCTGACCTGATACAGTCTTCTTTGGAGTTTTCCTAATTGATACAGACCATGGGTTCAAGCTATAGACAGAAGGCTATGTGTATGTACTTGTTTGGGGATCTGACTGTAGCTTTGTGTCAGGGTTTGGCCATCTGCCTGTGAAACGGCAGGAGGTGACCTCACTGAGTTATCCAAGCCACAAGTTCATGGAGATCTCAGTGGGAGGTCCTTGGGCAAATCACTTGGAGCACCATACAGCAACTGCTGAGTTTGTATCTTCCCTGGGATTAGAAAAACAAAGTTTCTGGCCAAGCCATTCTCTCCAAAGCTACCATAGACATGGTCCCAGAAAGTGTCAGGACAGTTGTTCCGAGGACTTCCAGGGCCTCAAACAAATGTACAATTCTTCTAGCTAATAAATGCTTCAAATGGTGAAGGAAATAGGTGTGAGTATTCAGGTTTTTTTTTTTAAAAACCTCAGTTTTAAAAGATAGTTTGACTCATAACTAGTTTTTTTTTTTTTTTTTTGAGGACCTTGATTTTATATTTACATTGAAGAGTAAAGGACTACATGTAGTCAAAATGTAGAAATCACTGAGAAAGGAGAGAGGCAGGATCACTTTACCAGCTAGTTTTGTTTGGCATCATTTTAAAATAAGAGAACAGACAATAGATCAATGGAACAAGGCAGAGCCTGACACCAGACTTCCCCATATCACTACACATTTGGTATGAAAGACACAGAACTGCAGATCACTTAGGACAAGACTGCTTAGTAAATCTCACTAGGGAAATGTTATATATACATAAAATGAAATAAAACTAGATCCTGACCTTACTCTAATAGGCTACTCAATTCCAGGAAGATTAAAGATCTAAATGTGAAAAGTATAACTTTTAGAAAAATTGGAGGATATAAATTATTCTTCACTCCTTAAATCATGAAGATAAGACAAAAATGCCAACGGAAAACACTGAAATTTGCTTGCACAAAATTTAAAACTTCTATATATTAAGATAGCAAAAAATAAAATTAAAAGGAGAAAATGTAGACCAGGAAGATAGATTTGCAATACACAGTTGACAACATTGAAGGTTCTTACAAAGCAAGAAGACCAAAAGAAAAATGGGCAAATAATTCAAACAAGTTATTCACAGGCAAAGGCATCATATTTTCCTATAGATGTGCCTCTCCACTAATTAGGTAAATCCAACTTTTTTTCATTTTTAAAAAAAATTTAAGTAGTTTCTACACCCAATGTGGGGCTTGAACTCAGAGTCACATGCTCTATCAACTGAACCAACCAAGTGCCCAAGGTAAATCCAATTTTAAAGTAAAATATCATTTCATACTCATCAAATTGACAAATGTATAAAGAATGACAATATCAAGAGTTGGTGAGGAAGTAGAATAATGGGATCCATCAAACACTACTACAAGAGTCAAATGGGCCCCCCCATTTTGGAAAGCAACTTGACAATACCTAGGAAAGTCGGAAGGCATGCATAGCCTATATGCATATTCTCCCAGCAATATCACTTGGGGCATGTATCCTAGAGAAATTTTTGCACAGGATAAGAAATTAATTAATAAAAGAGATATTAAAGAAATAGACATTCAGTATTCTTTATAAAAGCAAATAATTAAACAAAAACTGCTATCAATCAGAAAAGTGAGTAAGTTGTGGCACAGCTGTGCAAATTAGTGAGTTAGCACTGTGTGTGTCAGTATGGAAATGTCTCAAATAAGATTGAGTGAAAATTAGTTGCAGAAAGGCATTCCATATGCTATTTATATAAAGCTTAAAACAAACAAGATAATTTGTTATTTTTACATAAAATTATCTGCATATATGTGGTTAGTTGTCCTACATAAGTAAATAGTTATTAAAAACATTCATGGTTTCATTTACTATATGGAAGTAGGATGAGATTCAGGAGAAAAACACAAAGGGTTTTAAATATATCTAAAATGTATTTATCAAGCAGAATGGTGGATTTGCAAATGTTTATTATACATAGTTTGGATTTCCAAAATGTTTTAGCATGAAATAAAAGGCAGTGTGTTGATGAGCTTCCAAAGAATATTTACTTATTTATTTTTAAAAGATTTATTTATTTATTTATTTTAGAGGGGGGAAAGTGGGGGGAGGCAGAGGGAGAGGGAGAGAGAGAATCTCAAGCCGACTTGCCACTGAGCATGGAACCCGATGTGGGGCTTGATCCCAGGACCATGAGATCATGACCCTGACCCCAAAACAAGAGTCAGATGCTTAGCCTACCAAGCCACCCAGGTACCCCAAAGAATATTTAATGATAAGATTTTGGTGATAAGGAACAACAACAACAACCAAGTTACAACTTGAGTACTCCCAGACTCCACCTTAAGGAACTCTCAGATATCTAACAATATAACTAACGGTTATTAAGCTTGTATAGTGGTGCACATGTATCTGGGTCCAAAACACAGGTGTGCAGGCAATAAGTCTTAATTTTAATAAAGATCAACATTTTTTCTATTTCACGCTACCATTTGGGTCTTGTCATTAGTGACAAAGAGGAAACTGTTTGGCTTGGGGTGTAATCAATTCTAGAGATCCTTGTCTGGCTTCACTGTCCTGATTGGCCGTTTGTCATGGGCTATTGCAAAATGTGCCCCTCCACTTGGGTAGCTGTCTAGATTCTTCCCCAGATACGCTTTGGGTACAGAAATCCTTCTGTGGAAATGCCTGGCCTGGCCTTGATACATGGGCAGAGGTGAAGCATTAAGTGCTATTTCAAGAATAGGACCCTATTGTATACTTATATTTTGTAAGTGAGCTTACAGACTAGAAAGTGAAGGGGATTAGAATGTCACCACAAAATATGCCACTTTGCCATAAGGATTATTTTGAGCTGTAAGTAACTGAGAAAGAGCAGACACAGGACAAGCTCTCTACCTTCTCATTTCTGTCTGAAAGAAGGGTATAAATTTCCCTTTGTAAAACTGTCCCCTTCCTTTCTCTCATACCCAGAAGAGAAGATGATTTTTGTCATTGAAGACAGCACAAGCTTGCATCTGCATAAAAAACCTTACTAAAGTAATCCTCATCTCTGCTAATTTCTCCCATATATTTACCTTCCCCAAATTTATTACTCCTAGAAGTCCAAACCTCTTTTCCTTTGTTTTGCTATAGCTCCACAATGTATTGCTCTTTGTTATAATGATCTATAAGCTCTCAGGTCTAACTGCTTCTTGGTATTTTCACTTCTTTTCTATGTAGCCCTCCATGCCACATAAAATTATTGACATAAAATAAAATTTATATATCTTTTTTCCTGTTAATCAGTCTTTCCTCAATTTTATTAACGGTGCCTCAGGGATTGAACCCAAAAGGGTAGAGGAAAAATATATTTTCCTCCTGTACAGAAGGAAAATGACATATGGGAGATGGAAGGAAAGGTAACTGCTTAGGTAAAGATGGCAAGAGTTAAAGACTTATCAGTAATATTTTTTTAAAGATTTTGTTTATTTATTTGAGACACAGAGAGATAACAAGTGGTGAGGAGGAGCAGAGGGAGAGGCAGAGAGAGAAGCAGACTATCCACTGAGCAGGAAGCTCAATGTGGGGCTAGATCCCAGCACATGGAGATTATGACCTGAGCTGAAGGCAGATGCTTAATAACTGAGCCATCAGGCACCCAATCAGTAATATTTAAGAGTTCACTTATTTAAGAAAAGATAGATAAAAAAGTTTTATATTTCACCTCCATATGCTGTCAGAAACATTGTTCCTACTAAGTAATAGGTAATAAATGCCAACTATTAACTAGATAACATGATTTCTTTTTTTAAACTTTTTAAAAAAAGATTTCATTTATTTATTTATCAGAGAGAGAAATCATAAGCGTAAGCAGGGGAGCTGCAGGTAGAGGGAGAAGAAGAAGCAGACTCCCTGCTGAGCAAGGAGCCCAATGTGGAGCTCGATCCCAGGACTCTGGGATCATGACCTGAGCCGAAGGCAGACACTAAACCAACTGAGTCACCAAGGTGCCACAATAACACATTTTCAAAAATGGATTTCTGTAGACTGAATGCTGTGTGCCTGCCCCACTAATTTCATGCATTAAATCCTAACACCCAGTGTGATAGTATTAGGAGGTGGGATCTGTAGAAGAGCTCGGCCCTCATGAATGGGATTAGTGTATTTATGAAAGAAGTTCCAGAGAGCATCCTTGTCCCTTCTGCCATATGAGGTTATAGAGAGAAGATGGCCCTCTATGAATCAAGAAACTGGCTCACCCGATACTGAATCTGCTGGCACCTTGATCTTAGACTTCCCAAATGCCAGACCTGTCAGAAATCAATTTCTGTTGTTGATAAGCCACCCTGTCTATGGTACTTTGTTATAACAGCCCAAACAGATTAAGATGCAGATGCATTGGAATATCTTCAGATTTGGCTAAGGCTTTAAAATTGTGAAGTCCTTATTCGATTGAAGCAGGGTGAAGAGGTGGGTGCTGTGTAGGCCGACTTCCACAGAGATGGTGGAGGCCTCAGGTCTAGAGAGTTTTACCGGATCATCATCCTCTGCCTTGCCAGGTCTCAGCTTGGCTGCTCAATGGGAAGTGGCCTTCTGATTCTTTTTCTTTCTCTCAGGCTTACTGCAAAGGTCAGAATCAGGTTTATCTTAAGGAGTTTAGAATATTTTCAGGAGCCTCTTTGTACCCCATATTATCTCTACCTACTTCCTGATGTCTGTAACTCTTTTGCAACTTGAGACACATTTTTTTTTTTTAAATTCAAAATTGGAGATGTCTTTCGGCCACAGCAACTTCTGTCAAGACATGTCTCCAAAGGCAAAGGAGACAAAAGCGAAAATGAACTTTTGGGACTTCATCAAAATAAAAAGCTTCTGTACAGCAAAGGAAACAGTCAACAAAACAAAGAGGCAACCCACAGAATGGGAGAGGATATTTGCAAATGACACTACAGACAAAGGGATGATATCCAAGATCTATAAAGAACTAGTCAAACTCAATATCTGAGAAGATGAACACTTCAAAAAATGGGCAAGAGACATGAAGAGGCACTTCTTCATAGAAGACATACAAACGGCTAACAGACACATGAAAAAATGTTCAGCGTCACTAGCTATCAGGGAAATTCAAATCAAAACCATACTGAGATACCACCTTACACCAGTCAGAATGGCCAAAATTAACAAGTCAGAAAACAACAAGTGTTGGAGAGGCTGCAGAGAAAGGGGAACCCTCTTACACTGTTGGTGGGAATGCAAGTTGGTGCAGCCGCTTTGGAAAACAGTGTGGAGATTCCTTAAAAAATTAAAAACAGAGCTACCCTATGACCCTGCAATTGCACTACTGGGTATTTACCCCAAAGATACAGATGTAGTGAAAAGAAGGGCCATATGTACCCCAATGTTCATAGCAGCAATGGCCACAATTGCCAAACTGTGGAAAGAGCCAAGATGCCCTTCAACAGATGAATGGATAAAGAAGATGTGTTACATACATACAATGGAGTACTACCATACTCCAACTTTTGTAGCAACATGGACTGGATTGGAGAGATTATGCTGAGTGAAATAAGCCAAGTAGAAAAAGTCAAGTATCACATGGTTTCACTTACTTGTGGTGCATAAAGGGTAATATAGAGGACAGTAGGAGAAGGAAGGGAAATGGGAAGTAGGGTAATTCAGGGAGAGAAATGAAACATAAGAGACTTTGGACACAGAAACAAACTGAGGGACTTGGAGGGAGGGGCTAAGGCGATGGGAGAGCCTGGTGGTGGGTACTGAGGGCACCTATTGCATGGAGCACCAGGTGTGGGGCATGGGCAATGAATCTTGGGAACACTGAAAAAATAAAATAAATTTAAAGTAAAAAAAAAATTGGAAATGTCTTCAAGATCTGTTGCTGGGATAACAGTGACTGGAACCTCTTGCTCAGCCAATGATCCTCAAAAGATGATCTTCAGATCTGCAGCACCAGCAAGACTTGTGGACGTGTTAGCAATGAAAATTCCTGACCCCCATCTAGACCTCCTGAATTAGAAATTCTGAGGCCAGGCCGGACATGCTGAAATCTGAGAACCACTGTGCTAAACTGAACAAACAAATGACTAAGAACAGAGCTTTCCACACCTCTGAGTTACAACTTAATTGGAAGTGAAGTTGAGAGACCAAACAGAAGAGCCTTAGGGCCTTGGAGGAGCAGGTGTAGAAAGCATAGACGCTGCATCAGTCAGTGGTCAATGGGAACCAGACCTGAAGGTTCTTCTTGTTCTTGGCTGCCCGGTGGACTGGCATAGAAGCCAACATTGACATCTGGCATTTTGTTAAGTGCTTAATTACCTTGTTGAATGACTAGCTAAGCACTAATGACCTACTATGTGTGGGGCATGAGGGACAACAACAGATAAGCTTTGATCCCTGCCCACGTACAACTTGGAGTTGAGTGAGAAAAGCAAATAACAGTTGCCCTCATTGTGACACCTGTGACTGTGGTAGATGCTGGGAAGCTGATGAAGGATGTTTGTGCCCAATTTGGGGGGTCGGGAAAGGTCTTGAAACTTAGAACATGAATCAGGAGTGCGTCAGGTGAAGGGAGTGGGCCTGGGGTATGGCATTCACTGGGTTTTCTTTCTTAATAAGGAGCTCTGTGTCCAGATGATTTATCAATCTCTACCATCCCACACAGTACATAAAAAAAATGCCCAAGATGTTTCCTAACTTGTTGAGAAGTGAAATATAATGTACACAAGAAATAAGACAGCTTCTGATTTATTTGGGCCCTTGAGGACCTCATTTTGGCCCGATAACACTTCACTAAGTTACTCACACTACAGATTTAGATTAGAAGTTATATGGGAAATTATACCCATCAAAATTGGAAGATGTGGTAAAAAAGTATTACAGGATCTTTTTGCATGGAACTTACAAATCATTGTTGTTTGTTTGACCAGTGTTTCAAGAAATAAATGGTAGAGTCCTTAATTTATCAAAGGAGATTTTTGTTGAGTGCCTCTTTGACATTTTTGCTGAGCATCTACTAGATAACGATAATGGGAGATGATACAAGTTGGTAGTGGAAAATTAATAGTATTATCAATAAGGAATAAGGCCTAGTGTTCCTTCTAGTTCACTCCACATAGGTTCTTTCAGGGTAAATCACCCTGTAGAGGGGTTTCCTTCAGTGTACATCCTCCAAGGCAGTATGTTCAGCCATCAGAACACTTTGCTTTAGATCTGTGGGTCAAACCCCAACACCCATTTCTATTGTAAATACCTTGGTCTTCCCTAAATGAAACATTTATAATGTAACTACTTTCTTGGTTGGTATCTATCTTTTATATTTCTACTAGTATATTACATTATGTTGATTTTTAAAATTTCATGGAGGGAGATTTTCTGGATAAATGTCAGTATGTGCAGTAAAGCTCAATTGTACTAGAAGACAAAATGAAATCGTTCATAAGAATATTTCTAAAGAATTGTCCTGTATGCTACAGATACAAATGCAGATTGATAGTTATATTTTTTTCATATTATGACCAATTTAGAAAAATCCAAAGAAAACAATGTGTAATAGTCCCTTCAGTTATGTGGTAATTGTAATCCTGGAAATTTTATGAATATTAAAACCATATACAAATTTTCTCTCCCTTCCTTTCTCCCTCCCCCCTCTTTCTTCCTCTTTTTTCTTTACTTTTCTTTTTTCTTTTCTTTTTTCTTTTCTTTTCTTTTCTTCTTTCTTTCTTTCCTTCTTTCTTTCTTCTTGTAAAAGAAAACAGAAGTCTTTGCCTGGATAATTTTAAACTTTTTTTTTTTTTTTTTTTAGCAACATGAATGTTCTTGGCACATTAAACTTCCTGAGGCTTATTCTCCATTGTGTGAGACCATTCCTTTCACTACAGGCAAGCTAACATCCCTGAACCATGGCCCATAATCAACGACCTCCCTCAATTTCCAAAATGCTGTCCAAGAGACAATATAAACTGTTCCTCACACACCTTGAGAACCATAATTCTAGAATCTATGACCTAGTTGAATTTTATCTACTTTCTCAAACCAGGTTTACAACTAGCTGCCAAAATAGAAAACATCTGAAATGCAACACAAGTGTCTTTGCCAACTTTACCTCTAACCATCTTCCAGAGATAACTTACCTTTTGTTGGAATTAATGACTCATCTAAGGGATAAAACTGGAGTTCTGAAGTATAGCAGCAATTGTGGTGACAGGAATTTTGCCAGCATATCCTTCCAAGTTGCCTCTTGCCATCTGGTATACCTACAGAGCAGGACATATGAGGGCCAGAAGGTGGTATTTTGCACCTTTAAACCAAAGTAGTGGGTTGAGGCTGACCATCTGGACAACAGCAAGATTCCAAAAGGTTATTGGCTTTTAGGAATATGCCACAAGCCCCAGGAAAAGCCACCTGGACTAGCTCTGGAAAAGCGAACCTGCTGTGCCTAAACAGGTGTGTACTCCTGGTCCAGCAGGAAGTGCACACTTATGTTAGGATAATTCAAGGAGGTAGTTCTAAGGGCTTGTTTACAAATATGTGGACAGGGTGAAGCAAACCAAATGGATAGTATAGGATTTTGAGAGCTATTACTGCCCCTAGGTCCTGAAGGAAAAAGTGAGGAAAGAATTCCTGAAAGCTAGAAGGAAAATTTTGTTAGAGTAGCTGCTTAGGAGAACCATTGCTTTTTGTGAAAGAATGTAGTCAGTCCAGGTGACCCTACCAGAAGGGAGTTGGGAAAATTGCCTTCTTCATCTGCTTGCTTCTGGGGAGGATGAACCCAATGGGAATCCTGAGGGCCAGGGAGCCTGTTGTAGTTCATGGAGATCCACTTCCTGCACAGTGAGAGGGTGAAGGGTGGACCTGGAAGGCTAAGCTGGCGAGCTGGATGTTTTCTAACTTTGTTGATGAAAATTTTAGAAGGCTAGTACATTGTAAATTAATAGTCTTTCTCTTTCTCCTTAAGTGTAAACATATTAGCCTGCCTCTAAGATGCATATACATGAATATGAGACCAAGTTGAACATATGGTACCTAGTGTATAATTAATGTTGACAAATGAAAATGGAGAACATCGTGCTTGTGACCACAGGTCAAGAAGAAGAGGGTAAAGTTAGTGAAAAGTAGTTACAGAAGCTTACTATTTAGTTTTAGGCTATACCTGGGTCCCACCAATATTCAGTTCTTAATAAGTGATGGCAATCTCTTGTAAAAGGAAGACCACAGCCTTTGGACTCAGATCTGGGTTTGAATGTTGGCTTTGGATGATTAGGATGATGTAAACTTGGCCAAGCAACTTCACTTCTGAGCCTTAGGCTCTTTGTCTGTCTAATGGAGATAAAGAGCCAATGAAATCTAGCTTACAGTGTTATGAAGACTAATAAAACTGTTAATAAAAAATGAGACACATAGAGGCACCTGGCTGGCTCAGTTGGAAGAGCACATGATTCTTGATTTTGGAGTTGTGAGTTTGAGCCATGTTGAGGGTAGAGTTTACTTAATTTTTTTTTTGTTATTTAAAATTTAAATGAGAAACATAATGAAGCACCTATGAATCATAGGTATTTGGCCAGTGTTAGGTCAGTTGTTCTCAAAGTGTGTTCTCAGGTCAGCTGCATCAGCACTATCTAGGAACTTCTCAAGAGAAAAGCAAATTATCCAGGGGTGGGGCCTAGCAATCTGCCTGCTCACGTTTGAGAACAGTTGTGTTAGACCTTCTTGTGCAGATGAAGAAGAGGCAGCACAGATTTTGGTAGATGCGTTGTATAAGGGACACCTGGAACTGCTCTCTGAGCTCCCCAGAGAAATCCATGGCGGGTGTCCCCATTTCTTATCCTCTTGTCTATATGGAAGAGCTATAGTTAGAGGAACCTTGCTGCCCCACTCCTCTCTTTGAGGAGTACTTCTCCCTGTACTTTTGTATTGCTATTTATGTGGTAAGGTGATCCAGGAAGGCAAGATATTGCCCTGTTCTTTACATAATTGGGTGGGTTGGTCTAATTCTGAAGTCAAGTATTAAATCTCATCATGGCTATATAGTTAAGCCACCTCCTCTATTTAGTTTCTATCAATAATAAATTTAATATTTTGATCTCTGCTTAATTCTTCATAGTATGTACTTTACAGTTGGTTCTGGGAAGGGCATATAAAGGAGTATTTTTTTTCAAATTATATCCTGCAATAATTAGCCTCCCAAATCCGCCCCCCAGTGATCCAAAACTTCAAGTATTCACACCCTCCCAGAGAGTTCTAGAATTGCTGTGTCCTATACAATGTGTCAGATATGATGGTATCTTGCTTCCAAGATTAGGTTGTAAGAGACTCTGTGACTTCCATCTCTCTCTCTCTTTTTTTCTCTCTCTCATCTCTCTTTCTTTCTTACAGATTATTCACTCTGGGTGTTACCAGCTGCCATGTAATTAGCAGTTTGATGGAAAGGCCTCATGACAAACACCCACATGAATGAGACTGTTAAGTGAGACCATCAGCCCCAGTCAAGCCTCCAGGAGATGGCTGCCCCGCCTGACATTTTCACCACAACCTCATGAGAGACCCTAAGCCAGACTTACTAAACTAAACTGCTCCTGGATTCCCGGTCCTCAGGAATTATGAGAGGGTACATATTTGTTGCTTTAAGGTGCTAAGTTCAGGGGGGGGCAGTTTGTTACACAGCAATAGATAGCTAGTATAGATTGTAGAACCTGGAAGGGGGGCACGACCAAACAGATACCTAAAAGTGAAAAGTGCTTTTGGAACTGGGCAGGGGATGGTAGCCGGCAGGAATTTAAAGAGGGCCTTAGTGAAAGCCTAAATATTCTTCAACAGACTGTTAGTTAAATTTTTGACTTTGAGCAGGTTGCTGGTTGGGATTTAAAAGAAAGAGAGAAAAATCTTATTGAAAAAGGAGGATAGGGGTGCCAGGATAGCATAATCGGTTGAGTGTCCGACTCTTGGTTTCAGCTCAGATCATGATCTCAGGGTCGTGGGATAGAGCCCTGCTCCGGGCTCTAAACTCAGCTTTAGGATTCTTTCTCCCTCTCCCTCTGGCTTTTCCCTCTGTTTGCACATGCTCTCTCAAATAAATAAATACATCTTAAAAAAAAAAAAGGCAAAAGGAGGACAGAGAACAGGGGGAGGGGTAGAGAGTTTAGCAACATTGTTATCCTCAGTAATGTGGAAGATAGAAAATGCACCTAAAGAAGTGGGTGATCTAGCTAAGATTTCCAGTCAGAGTGTTGAAAGTGCCACTGAGCTCTTTAACAACATGCAAGAGGAGAGCAATACACTTAAGGAAGATATAGTAAGTAGGAGAAGCCAGGACTTAATCGTTTTAAGAATGTCAGTCTTTCACCTATGACAAACAATGCTAAAAAGAAGAAATATCTTTAGAGCAAAGGTTGAACATGGTCTAAAGATGAAGCTGAGTGTGTGACTATAAAATCCTTTGTTATGATCCCAGAAAGATCAGAAGTGGTGCTGTGGAGTACCAATTTAGTCACATTAAAGGTCCTCTAAAGCTGTTAAGGGTGTAGCTCACAAATCTTCTCAAGCAAGCAGCTGGGCTTCTGGGAAGCATAACAGCACTGCTCCCTAGCAGAATCCATAGGTGGAGAAGAGTTCTCTGAAGGACGAGGGAGATTTGTGGGTGTGACTTTTGTCTAATAGAATGGATCTGATAAAATTTGTAAGAGATTCGCAAAATTTCTAAAAAGAATAATATCAGCAGAAACATTGTCAGTTAGAACTCAAAGTTCTAATATAAAAAAGTATAAAATGAAAAGAGGCCTTTGTACCCACTCCCACAACCCCCACCACACATATTCTACTGTAGGTTTGGAAAATTATTCACCTGTTTACAGGTAGTAATTTTCGGTGGGCGGGGGGAGATGGCTCAGGAGGTGTAGCCAAGAGCCCTGGAGATTAACTCCTGGGTAAGACTAGCACTGAGTCCCTAAGGAACTTCCAACATTTGCCTGGCTGGATTTCAGAGGGGCTATGACTCCTGTGTGCCTCCCACTTCCTCCCTTTTGGAATAGTACGTAATGCCTGTGCTGTTTACCCGACATTTGTTCTACCATTGTATGTTGGCTGTGGGGAGGGCAGCTAATTTTTCTTTTTAGTCTACTAGTTTTTAGATTAAGCAGGACCATACTAAAGGAACTATACCCGAGGAACCTTCTATGAAGCTGGACCTGACTTAGATCACATGATTCTGGATTTTGAGCTGATGCTATAATGGAATGAGGACTTCAGAAGTCTTGGGATGGGGTGAGTATACTTTGTAAGTGGTGGGGGGAGATGAATCACTGGGGCCTGGAGGGCAGACTGTGGTAGCCAGTGTCCAAGGCAGACTCCCCCTCATGCCCTGGTGTACCTCTGCAAAGTCTCCTTCCACATTGTGCCAGGATTCTCCTGCAACATACCACAACTTCCAAGATTAGGTTATAAAAGACACTATGGCTTCTCTCTCTCTCCCTCCCTCCTTTCATTACTCACTCTAAAGGAAGATAGCCACTGGGTAGTGAACATGACCCCATATAATTAATACCCCAAGTGACAAGGAATGGAAGCCTGACAACAACCACATGAATTAGCTTAGAAGAAGATTCTCCAGTTCTGCTCAAGACTTCAGAAGTCTGTAGCCCCAGCTGACATCTTGACTCTAATCTCATGAGTCAGAACTATTCAGCTACGCCATTCCTGGATTCCTGACCCTAGAAACTGTGTAAGATAATAAATGTTAAGTTCTTAAATTTGGGGGTAATTTAAAATGCAACAATAGATAATTAATATGTGCCTCCAGTGTGTTCATTGTACTTATACCACATACCATAAGCTCTCACAGAAGATCAGTTTTTAAATTTGTGTGGATAGTTTCTATTTTCAGAAGAAGTCCTTAATGTATTAGGGAGCAAAGAAGGCTCTTCCTTTTCCTTTAGTATAATCATTTTGAAAGGAGTGAAAATTTGAATGTGGCAGAAGTCCTAATAGTCACACTTCTCCTTTATCTCAGACAATTCTAAATAGATGAAATCAACCTGAGAATTTTCTTGGATTTAATTTAAAATCAATACCAGTTGAGTTTTCATGGGACTTTTAAATTGAGCTAGCTTTAATCTTAGGACTATGAATATACTTGGAATTCATCCAAATCTCTAAGCAATAATCTTACTCGATTTCCTTTAGTTTCTTGAAAGAAGACTTAGCGAGTTGGTGGAAATTCTGTTCTTTTAAGGTTTAATTTTTGTGGAGGTATCTTTAGAACACAAATGGGCTCCATAGACAGTCAGGATAGGAGAGTATCACTCATAACTTCTATTTGTCTATGTTTTACCTATTTTTTAAAGTTTTTGTGTGAATTTTGATATCGTATTTTGATCCTTACTCTCGTAGAGAGTGGTGGTGAACGCAATGAATTTTTAAATGGTCCAGCTCTAACATTTGCATTCTTCTTCCACGAAGCCCATACATAGAGATCAAAATCCACCTTCACCTCATGAGTGATATTCACCCTCAAGTTCCTACACAGTCTTCTACCTACAACTAGTTTATCCAATCAACTGGACATCTGCTTTTCTTCTCCCTTTTTGGAAAACAAGCTGCTCCTATGTTTTCAAGCCCTCCTTTGCGGAACATGTGAAAGCTTGTTCTCAGACTCCTTGCAAGCGAGACTCTCTCTGAGGATCCAAGTCTGGAAGCACTTCAGGAGCAACAACTGGAGATCTGTCTGGTCTGTTAGTGCATTCCATGAGAGTGGAAAGAAAAGCTCTGTGCAAGCCACTTTCACATGGACAACATGGATGGTACTAATGTCATTTCATTTATTAACATTTAATCCCTGATGAGAGCAACTTCATTTGGAAAAATAAGGGCGAAGTGAGGAAAAACCTCACTTAGTTTTGATTAACAACGTAAATGACTTTAAAGATCGCTTAGTTGGTCAAAAACTTCTCTCCCTCACGGTTCATACATTTTCATGTATGAACCCCCTAAGGGCCAAACTCTGACAACAACATTGTGAATCCTTTCAGGTTATGATCCTGCAAACTGTATCCTCTTAGCAACTTCCAAATCTAGAATACAGCATTGTTAACTATAGTCACCAGGCTGGATCTCACATCTCCAGGATTTATAACAGGAAGTTTGTACCTTTCGACCTCCTTCACTCATCCCCCCTACTCCCTAGTACCCCCTTGCAATCTTTTCCTGACTGTTTTAAATTTTTAAAAAAATTAAAATATAGGCAATATATGATGATTAAAGTCAATATGTGACACTCCCAGGCACAAATAATTCCTTTGCCATTTCTTAATATTTGAGCCTCATTCCTGCCTTTATTTTCTTTTTCCTACTTTCTTCATCCTATATTCTCTTTTTCTCCTATCTTTTCCCGACTAGGCCACCCTCCTGAAAAGGACCCATGGTGAGACTGGGCACTGGGTGCAGTCTGCAGGATGCCCTAGGTCAGAAGGGGCTGAGCAGGAAAGGAGGCATCATTAAACAAACAGGCAGCTCAGTTCTTACACATCCAGTGGGGACAGACAGGGCGTGAAACTGAGAAGTCTCATAGTGGAAGCCCCTGGCCCTTGTTCCCAGCAGTTTGCTCTCGAGTCTTAGGAGAGCTGCCATGAGCTGCCATGAGGGGAGATCCAGGGCTGTGTTTTTAAACACAGTTCAACACTGTGTTTTTAAACTCCCCTCAAGTCTGAGTACATGTATATAAAAAAGCCTTATTGGTAGAGACAAAAGGACTCTTAAAATTTCTGATCAGCTTCCCTGCATACCTGTTTCCTCTGCTGGAAGGATTTGTTGTGTGAACCCCTTTTGGGCTGCCCTCGACCAAGACACCAGAAGCCCTGAGGAGGGCACAGGAGTGATGGGATGAATACTGAAGCCCTGAGCACTGGACTTTGAAGTTGGAATTCCTCTGAGGAGATATGTCAGGCCCTGGCTTTTCACAGACTGGTGGGGGGATGCCTGGAAAAGCCACTGGTGGACCCCCACGACTGCTTCTCAACATCGCAGATACTAACCGGAGTTAGCATCGCCAGAACGTCCACACTCAGTTTGTCTGTAATAGTCAAGACAATGGGTCAGGGTGTGGCTCCATCTGGGGTTTGAGCTGCAGACAGGAGGAAGGAACAATGAAAGACTGCCTCTGTTTCTGTGGTTTGGCTCAGCGGGAGAGGAGCCTGTGGGATAATGGCTGAGTGCTCCCACAGAATCTCGGCCGTTGGCCTCGTGAAGCTGCCTGACTGAGCAGTGGCAGATAGACATCGAAGCTGGTCCTTGGACAGTAATAGCCACTGTTTATTCAGCGCCTCTCAGGTGCTAGACAACATCAGGTGCTTTACACACACAGTCTTTTTTTTTTTTTTTTTTTTTTTTTTTAAAGATTTTATTTATTTATTTGACAGAGAGAAACACAGCCAGAGAGGGAACACAAGCAGGGGGAGTGAGAGAGGGAGAAGCAGGCTTCCCGCCGAGCAGGGAGCCCGATGTGGGACTCGATCCCGGGTCTCCAGGATCATGACCTGAGCTGAAGGCAGTTGCTTAACCAACTGAGCCACCCAGGCGCCCCAACACACACAGTCTTAATAATCAAGAGAGTCAGGTGGCATTCCCATTTGTGAAATAAAATGCCAGGCCCTCCAGAGAAGTTCAGTGGCTTGTTCAACATCAGGTTTCTACTAAGTGGCTAACATTTCAATCTAATATACAGTTATTTTAGCGACCACGTCATATGCATCCTTAAAAACCCTTGCAGTTGGCAAAATGGTGAACCAAAAATAATAGGGTTTATGGGAGAAACGGGGTTGTAGCTAGAAAACTTTATTATCAGAAACTCTAACCCCAATAACAATGCAAACAGAATACTAGCCCATCTGGATGCCCTTCAGTGTTTG
The DNA here is from genome assembly GCA_004023965.1 of Spilogale gracilis. NCBI lineage: Eukaryota > Metazoa > Chordata > Mammalia > Carnivora > Mephitidae > Spilogale > Spilogale gracilis. The sequence continues at coordinate 79,578 of PITA01006187.1, forward strand.
CAACTAGCATTACAGTGGTCCTTTCTACAGGCCTGCATCTGAGGCTCAGGCTTCTTCCTAGCTGCGGTGCTTAACCTCAGGGCATTCGCTGCCAGGGACTCTGCTCTAATGGGAAACCTAGATGGCTGGTTTAGTGGCTTCGAGAACCACTATTTCATTGAAGGCCCTCCTGTGTGGACACACAGGTTTTTTCCTAAAGTCTTCATGTATTTCTAAGACCTTCTCCCAAAATGTAAGAAAGCTCACCCTCGCTGCAAAAATCATGTATTCAGCGACATAACTTCTGAATCACATTTTTCATTCCCCTAAATTCCTGGTCACTTACAAGGTACATTGCATCAAAGGAAACAAGTGCTGTTTTGGATCAGAAAATCCCATTTCAAAGCCCACGCAAGTTTCTCCCCTGTTTTAAAGAGACTGCTTTGGACTTGAGGAAAGTGTATACTGGCTGGAGCATTTCTAACTGATTAGGTCTGGTTTTTTTTCCTCTTCATATAATCACAACACCATGAGCAGACCTAACAAAATGAACAGTGGTTTCTTAATCACCTAATATCCTGCCCATATTAAATTTTTTGATAGTCTCGGGGCGCCTGGGTGGCTCAGTTGGTTAAGTGACTGTTTTCGGCTCAGGTCATGATCCTGGAGACCTGGGATCGAGCCCCACATCAGGTTTCCTGCTCAGCGGGAAGCCTGCTTCTCCCTCTCTCAGTCCCTCTGCTTGTGTTCCCTCTCTAGCTCTGTTTCTCTCTGTCAAATAAATAAATAAAATCTAAAAAAAAATTTTTTTGATAGTTTCAAATGCTATTTATAGTTGGTTTGTTCATATTAGGATCCAAACAAGGCCCGTTGATTGCATTTGTTTGTTACATCGACTACATCTTTTATTCTATACCTTCCTGTCCCTTTAAATATAGTTCAGTTGTTGGAGAAACCAGTTCTTTTTATTATGGAGAATTTCACATTTTGCATTTGGTAGATTGCTTTCTCATGGTGTTAGGGTAGTTTCTCTATTCTCCACTTTTATTACCTATAAACTGGTGGTCAGATCTCCAAGCATGATTTAGATTTGAGTTCCATTTAATTGGTAAAAATATTCCAAAAATGGGTCTTTATAGTTCCCGTTGCCTTGTATCTTGAAGTGTAACACTGAAACCTGACTCAGTGATGCTGAGCTAGGCCAGTGTGCTAGGAGGTAGCAACCGGATCTCTCTGTTACAAAGTCCCCGGCAACTTGGACATGATGTTTGATTAGTCATTGATGGTTTCTTAGATCCAATGTTCCCCCGAGATTGAAAAATGGGGATTTTGTAGGTCTATTATTCCTTCTATATTAATTAGCTGGAATTCCTTTTGTGAAGAACTTGACCTCATCAACTCTTAGAAAAACTAAAACATAGATTGGTTCAGGAAAGGTGGAGTCTTGATTCTTTTTTTGTATCAATTTTCGGTGTAAAGAGTCGGTCCCATAGCAGAGTCAGATGGTGACTTTATGATGATTCTCTTTCCCGGAGAGTCATCAGAAAGTACTGGACTTTTATATATTGATGTTTTAAACACTGACGTCATTCCTTTTTGTTCAAATTTCCCCAACTTTGCCAGCAGACATCTTTTCAGCCTAGTTACTGTGTGCTGTTGACGTGACCTCTTTAGCGTCTGATTGTTTCCTTGCTTTCTGGCACAGAAACATGTCTGACTCATTTTGTAAATGTCCTCGTATGGACCCAAAATCAACTACTTCTCAAAATGAATGACTTTTAGTAGAAAATAGTACTTAAAGATCACAATTTGGTCATTAAAGAGAATCTTACTATTGAACAAGAGCTGAATGCAATCAGACATAAGTTTTCTAAGTAGGCACTAACATTGATAAAACTTTATACTGTAGTTTCCTTAAGAGAAAATATCATTATTGCAAATTTAAACTTGGTTCTTTGACTCCATTTGCATTATGAAAATCAAAACTCTTTGATAACATGAGTCTTCAGAATACAATTTATTTTGGCCAAACTGATAGAGAAGTACACTTGTAGCAAATATTAGAAAACTACCCTAAGCATTTCAAAATGTCCAATTACAAAGTTTTGGACTCAGAAGTTATGCTTCAAATTTTATTTTGTTTTTGAATTTAAAAGAATAAATCTTAACACACATTTGCTTAGTTTTTGGTTGGGACATTGATATATTTTCCATTTTATAAGTTATTATAGTTGAAGAATATTTTGTTTTTGTTTTTGGTTGAAAAAACCTGTTCATTTTATTTGTGGCAGTTATCTGCAATTCTTCAAATTAGCACATGAAAAAAATCCAACTCCAACTTTATTAGTAACCAAATGATATGCAAATTAAAACAAGAGCATGTTTCTTATAACAAATTAACAGAGACTTAAAAAATTATATTCTGTTTCAGGGAGATTTAATGACAGTCTCACTTTTTAGGCTGGCTTTGCTATCATGATTCCAAGATTTGGCTCTTTTCTACTTGGGGTGTCTTCTGTTTCCTCTCCCAAGTATCAGAGCTCCCTGCTCCCTGACACTTCCCTCAAGCCCTCTCTTCTGACCTATGAGACTTGTAGAGACAAAAAATATACTCTGCACAGAATTCATGGTTCCACTAATTCTATGTGTAAAGGGCTAGATAGTAAATATTTTTGCCTTTGTGTACTAGACAACAAAATAATCAAGATGTTATGAAGTTACTTATATAATAATTTGAAATGTAACCATTAAAACTATAAAAACCATTTTTAGTTTGTAGGACTCTACAAAAACAGGTTGCAGTTTAGATGTGGCCCATGGGCCACAGTTTGCCAACCCCTGACTAGATCCTCCTGTAAGGAAGAACAGGCTGCCCAGCTGTGGGGAGCATTCTCTAATGGCCGTGAGCAGTTAACTTCATCACAGTCCCCCTCAACACTGAGCCCAGCTTGTACTATTTGTGGGCAGCCCCCAGTCAAAGACTGAACGAAGTCTGGTCTCCCATTGGTAGCCAGCAAAGGAAAGGGACCTAGCTGCAAAGAACGGAGGTCTGCCAACAACCCGGATGAGTTAGGAAGTGGATCCTTTGGGAGGGCCCGCAAATTAAGAGCCCAGCTGCCACCTTGAGAGGGACCTTATGAGATCCAGAGCAGAGAACCAGTTGAACTCACCCAGACTTCTGAATTACAGAACTATGTGATAATAATTGGGTTCTATTTTAAGCCACAAGGTTTGTGGTAATTTTGTTATCCAACAATAGAAAATGAAAACACTGGGAATTTTTGTTTGCGGGGACAACAACCCGTGTGACACAGAGCAGATGGGAAAGAGAATGGATCTGAGAGCAAAAAAGCCAGTGACCAGGCAAACCATATCACAATTTTTTTTGAGTACCTCCTATAGCTTAGAGGCTTTTGGCAAGTATGGATTATTCTGTTTTCTCAATAACCATAAAGATTTCATCAACTATTGAATGAAGCTTTATTTGTGATGACAACAGAAATGTTAGACCTCTCACTTGATGATTATTAGTCTTATTGGAGAAGGACTTAATTGATGATGGCCACATAAGACTTTTTCCCCTCCCAAACTGGTTTTCCCCCTTTATTTTGATGTTTGTAATTGAGAAACAGCTACTAAGAGATGGGGGCTGCGTGGAAAAGTCCAGGGCCATGCAGATGAACAGCAATTCCCTACAGGAAGTGTGGTGACCAGCTGCTGTTACCCCCCTGCAAATACCTGTGACAGCATGAAGGGAGTGACAGAGACAACCAGAGATGCATTTCAGTATAACAAAAGGCCAGCCCCCAGATGATCACTTATAAAAATCCAAACAGAACCTAGAAGTCTCACTGCCTAGCTTTTAAAAATCCATTATATCTTCCAGACAGAAGCACTTAGGGGAACACAATGGCTTATTCAGTATACATGTAGAGAAAGCAATGTAACAATAGAGCAGATCTTCAAGATCTTCTGATCAAAGACTTGTGAAACTAATAGCTAACACAGAAAAGAGATAATAGCTCTTTTGAATGCATTTTGAGTGCTCCTATGAGATGTGCAATCTAATTGGGATGTAATTGCCAGCTACTGATAATGGTTTTTTCACTCTGGTTCATGCTACCTGAGGTCTGCATCTCTTAGGGCTAGAACTGTATGGATGATCAGGGCTAGCCAGGATACCTCTGCAACAGTGATGGAGGTAAGGCAGATGGTATAGCATTCATTTTCCCTGATAACCAGTTCAAGCTTAATTATACAGAATTCTGAGGCCTCATTAATAAAACACAATAGAGAGAATTTATACTTGAAATGGGGTTACATCATGCCTGATTTCAGAGTAAGGAACAGAAGGGGGGAAAATGTAGACTGTATTCTGCTTTTATTGTAGCAATTGTCATCAGGAAAAAAGAAATAGCTCTTGTCATCTTAAAGTAAAGCTTTTATTTATAGAAGAACATTAGCAATGAATGTAGAAGTAATGATAGAAATAGAAAATAAGGCTGGGTGGCTCAGTGGGTTAAGGCTCTGCCTTCGGCTCAGGTCAAGATCTCAGTGTCCTGGGATCCAGGCTCACATCGGGCTCTCTGCACAGCAGGGAGCCTGCTTCCTCCTCTCTCTCTCTGCCTATTTGTGATCTCTCTGTCTGTCGAATAAATAAAATCTTTTTTAAAAAAAGAAATAGAAAATAATAAATTTCTAAAACATAATGAAATAATAAATCCAGATAAGGACCAATAATGAATGCTAATGGGTGACAGAGCCCTACACATTCACTTGGTACCAAAATATCACCCCCATAGTTTACTTGCTAATAACAAATGCGGGGGAAAAATCCCTTTTGAAATAGAGAAATATGGCTATCATCACTTGGTAATCAAACTTAATATCCAATTTTCCCATGAATAATAATGATAATGCCTTATAAATTATATAGTGCTTATGATGGAAGTTGGATATGAAGGCTTGATTAGATTCAAGTTAAAGGAAATACAATGCAGAGAAGAACAAGTTAAATAACACTATGAGGAAACAATTGGACACATTTAGAATGTGGGACTTCTATGACAACTGGTCTCCTAAAAAAAGCCAATGGCAAGAAAAAAAGGAGAAGTTACTGGATTGAGAGACTAATGAGGAAGAACCAAGTCCAACATGGGATCCTTCATTGGATTTTGGTTTTTAAAAAAATGCCTTAAAAATACTTTGGACCAATGGTAAACATTTGAATATGGGTCATTCAAATATTGGACAGGATCTTCATAGGAAAACAGACAACAAAATCAAAAGAACTTAATCATGAGTATTTAATGGTGGTACTATTGAGAAGTGTGGTCAGGACCAGACCAACCAACACAGCATGCTGTACCTGGGATTAATAGGGAAGCCTGATGTGATGCAGCCAAGGCCAGACCAGCAACCCTGCAGGGAGGAGCACAGTAAAAGCACCCGAGCTGCCCCCACCCTTCATCCCTTCCTGGTGCTTCCTGTTGGCCTCTAATGCCTATGAGTGCTTGCTCTTGGCTGAACTCAACTGAGAGACTGGCTGTGACATCTCTCTCTGAGCTCAAAGCCCAGAAGAGAAGGTGGATAACACCTCTGCAGGTGGGGAGCAAAGGGACAATAAGGCAACAGTTGGCTGGTGGAGTAGGTGAGAGAATTTGTGTTAATTGTTAAGTATGGTGTTGATAATGGTTTTGTGGTTATGTAAGAGAATGTCCTTAGTTTTTTGTTGTTGTTGTTTTTAGTTTTTTGAAATGCATGTTCAAGTATTAAGGAAAGAGATGTCATGATGTCTAATTTGTTTTGAAATGGTTCAGCCAAACAGATAGGTAGGTAGATGGATGGATGAATAGATGATAGATAGATAGATGATAGATAGATAGATAGATAGATAGATAGATAGATAGATAGATACATGGATAGAATAGATACTTGAAGCAAATATGGAAGCAAGCTTGTAGGATTTTCGTCCTTATTGCTACCTGCTTTGTGTACTCAGGTGCCAACTTTGTCACTCCTGAAGAAAGAGTCTTTTTTTCCCTTTTCTTAAACCCAGGATCTGGCACATGAAGGATGCCAAAAATCGAATTGTGACCCATACATCCCTTTCTCGGTGATAATTTTATTTGCTGGCTGCCCTATACATACTATTACAAATTAATTTATGATGTTGTTATAGTTTGTCTCTCTTGCAAGCTATGAGTCCTCTGACAGTAAGGGCTTTGCCTTAGTCATTCTTGAGCACTACCATGTGCCTCATGATATCCTATAAAATATGTCATAATTCAGTTCTGTTGTTCACAAAAGAAATGCTGCAAGAGGTGACAAGACTGAGAGACAAGAAAAAGTAGGAACAAAAGTTATATCAGGGTGGTAGAGCCTTGCTCTAGACTTTGTTGTGTCTTCCCCAGGCTGACATGTTGAAACCCCAGGCCCCAGTGTGATGCTAATATGTAGTTTGGGCCTTGGGAAGGCAATCAAATCAAGAGGGTGGAGCCTCATGGTGGGACTAGCGCCCTTATGGGAAGAAACACAAGAGATGATGTCTCTCGGCTATATGAGGATACAGCAAGAAGATAGCCATCTGAAAACCATGAAGAGGGTCCTCACCAGACATATAATCAGCTAGCAACTTGATCTTGGAATTCCCAGTCTCCAGAACAGTGAGAAATATGAGGTTGTTGTTTAAAGTTTATGGTATTATGTTATAGCAGCCTAAACTAAGACAAGGCTCATTGAAATGTCACACATGATCTCAGAAGGGAGAAGAAAAAGTAAAGGACAAGGCTTTAAAGGAGGACAAAATAGCAGACCTCAGTCCAGGGTGAATGGTAACACAAATTGCAGTAAAGGGCCTGGGGAAGAACTAAAGCCTTTGGGAGGTCTGGGATGTCCACAAGTAAGGAGGAGCCAGGTGGTACTAAGCCACTCAGACCAGCTAGCTCACAGGCAGAAGTGAGGTCCAGATGTGGTCTGGCCTTAGGATCCAGGGATCAAAACAAGCAGATAGAAAGAGAGTGTAAAATCCAGATAGGAAAGTTGACACATGTGAGATCCTATACAGGCAGATTTGAGAGGAGGCAAACTATGAATTGATGTAGATTACAGTTTCTGGAAATTCTAGTTAGTGACTCACTCTGAACTTGTATAGCATGCTTTCACTTGAAAGGTACATATGCTATAATTATATGCACACATAATTAAGGCTAATACTTCCTGAGCTCTTTTACGCATACTATATGTAAACCAGTTGAACTCACACCAGTGCCATGAGGGTAGATACTAATTATGCCAATGTTACAGATGAGGAAAGTGAGAGATAAGAGTAATTTGTCTGAGACTGATCCTCTTTCATGGAAGAAGGGAGCTGGCTTACTGCAAAGTTCCCTTGGAAACTGACCAGGACTGACTGCCTTAAACTGTGAGCCATTGCCAAACACAAAACTTGCATTGTGTACCAGTGCATTCCCAACCATCAGTGTCAAGGTGATGGGTCCTGCCACTGAATGTACCCTAGTTCCCTGATGTTGCAGAAAGAAGGGCTGGTTCTACCTTCAACTACCAATGCTGAGCTAGAAAAACAGGGCTAATGGTAAGACCTACCCCACCATACTGCTACTGCCTTCTGGTCTCTGATGACAGCAGAAAGGAGCCTGAGCTTTCCTAATTATCTAGCTTAAAAGCTCCACAATCCAGAGGTAGAAGTCCCCTCTCCTGAAATCAGATGTCCAGATCTGTCAGATTGTTGTGTGCTGTCCTAGAACATGTGACTAGAGATCCATACACCTAGCTGTTTTCCTATCCACATTAGTGTTTCCTAGTGATGTGGCTTCAGATGGCCATTTCTTCTTGTTTGCATGATAACCTGAAGCATGATGAGGAATTTCAAAAGTCACATAGTCAGTAAGTGGTAGAACTGAGATTTTTAACTCAGGCAGTCCAGACTTTACCATCTCTTGTACATGGTTTCTAGTGAGTAGGTATATCTCTGTATCTCCCCATGATGTGTAGCATAGATACTTACAACACATTCTCACTAAATATTTGAATGACTGTAACAGTGATCTGAAATAACAAGAAAGGGAGATAGCACTGGTTTAGTCAGAAATCTTTTATAAAACTATCCCAACAAATTCTCTTACACACAGTAGACAAATGCTTTGTATTTAATTGCTAGAGTGTTTTGAAGTTGAACTCATATTAATAAATACTATTACATTTGTCAGTTAAATGAAAGAACCAATAGCCAATACAAAACCGATGCTATTTTCCAACCAAGAGGGAATAGTCTTTTAAGGAATATATAGAGCTTAAAAGAATAAATGGTCACTGTTAAATTCTGTGATAGACTTAAAAAGTCTAAGAGATGAGGCAAGAGATAAAGATGGAAATGGAGTCGTTGGCATAAAACTTCTCACAAATGATCTCTAAGTGGATTTAGGAGGGGGGCAGAGATTTGAGGAGGAAAAGAAGAGGAAAAGTGCCTCCAGGTATTAATAAAAAGCACAGATACAGAAATGCACACATAAGTTATTGCTGCGCAGTGGAGAAGGGTCATGATCTAAATTAGGGGAGCATGTGATGTTTGGCAACAGTGAGAGAAGGCAGAAAAAAATATGGTGTGACATATTATATGTTTTCAGACATTATCAGCAGACATTTGAGCTAGAAAGTAATACAGAGTTCACAGGTGGTAGCAAGGTGTAATGAAAGAAGGCTGTGCTTTGCAAAAATTAATCTGATAGCGATGTTTAGATGGATTTGTAGGAAGCCCCATTAGAAGATTATTTGCAGACTCCCAGCAGCATAATAAATGGAGCTGATGTAGATAGATGCTTCCTCCCACGACTCAGAAATGTGAGATCAGATATTAATGGGTGAGGGACAATGATGGTGAAAAGGAACAATACAATAGATGACATGAAGAATGGGAATTGGGAGGATCAGATTTAAGGTTCTAAGGTCCTTAAATGTGATGTGTATACTGGCTTGAAAATATAGTACTAAAAGAATGAGAAGAAACATATTTTCCAATCTAGCAGCAGGAATAAAGAAAACAATTGAAGAGAAAGGAAGGAATAGTGCCCACTGGAATACAACAATAGATTATAATATGAATGGTACTTCCTTATATGTGATATAAGCATTACACATATGGTGGAACAGTCCCTATTGATGATAGAATAGTGCTCTAGTCTGGAATTGATAAACACAGGCAGGGAAGAGAATGGAGCTGGGTAGGGTTCCAAAAAGCTTCAACTTTATCTGTATTGTTTTTTGGTTTCTTGAAAGTATTTGAAGCAAGTATCTTTATCTCCTTACCAAAACTTGGGATGAGTATATAGATGTGTATGTTCTTTAATTTGATGTTGTATAATAAAATATTTGAAAAAGTATTGAAGTAAATAAAGCCTGAGTTGGAGCTTCAAACTAGACGTTGGGCAAGAGGAACCTTCTAACATTACTCTAGACATCTCTACCCCTGGAAGGAATCCCCTAAATAATATCCACGAAGCTGGTATGGCAATGAGATATGAAGGTACAAATTCACCAAGTCTCAGACACACCTTCTCACTTTTGTTACCAACAGTTTTAAGATTCTGTGAGACAAATGCTCAGCTTTAGTGGCCAGACGGGCTCTTGGGGTTTGTTCTGTGATCTGTTTATGGTTCCCTCTAGTGGTGGCTCAGCACAATTCTCTAACACAGAGCTTTTTCATGTGTAGGTTAACTTTTTATTATTTTCCAACATAGTAATGAAAACCTTCATAGTGGTTCTTTTTCTGATGTTGAAAGTCAAGATCACGATAGGGTTGTCAGTCATAATTTCATTTTTTATTTAAAACATGGCTACAGCCTGACTTTTTAAAATTTGAATCCAGCATCTTCTTGGCCAGAGGTTTTTACTTGGAGATGTTAGACTTACATCTGAAGTTTTACTCAAGTGTAGTGTTTAGGACTTGCTCCAGACTTACCGACTCGCTTTACTTAATATAGTCTTGGTATATAACACCACAAATTCTGATAAATATAGGAAAATCTCATTAAAATGATTTTATATTATTTCTGTGCTTTCCCTGTGAGTCCCACATCGTATTGAAAAATTAGCATACTGACATATCTTTTGGGACTTCCGATGAAGTACAAAACTTCTAAAGTATTGTACTGATAAAATTTTACCTGTACAAATTTAACAGATTTAATATACAGTATAAAAAAAATCATGACTTTTTTCCACTATAGGAGATGAATGAACAGTAAAAGTAAACAGTTGAATATTCTGGAATTTCTCATATTTGCTTAAAAATAAAAACAAGGAGTACCTCAGAACCCCACAGAAGGACTATCCCAGGTACTTTGGACTAATGGCACTTCAAAGATTAGGGACTCTTGGGTACAGGCTTCTGTTGGCATTGCTTAGACAGATCTTGGTCTGTCCCTGAAAATGGAGTCAGGATTTCCAGAATTCTGTAGTTGAGAAGCAGATGGCTTCATAAGCTGCTCACCCAAGATATAACAGAGCAAGAACTTGATCACAGGGAACTGGAAGAACTGATGAGGCATGATTGTAGTTGTGCATTTGGAATATTATTGATGCTGTTTTAATGCTCTATTTTCTGGATATAAAAGGAAGTCTTTTCCTCTTCAGCTTATCTGTATCCCACAGCAGTTTAGTTGCCTTTATTCTATAAACTGAAATAAAACATTTTTAAATGATATATTTTTCTTACTGACTTCCTCCCCACCTTCTGTCTCTTGAATTCAAAAACTATTACCAAGTATTTCTACTTTTCACAACAATATAATTATTTGCAAAAGTTCAAGAAGAATGTGGTTTTTGTTTTTGTTTTTGTTTTTGTTTTTGTTTTACCAGACCATCTTGGAAAACTCATTGAACAAGGATAGCCTTGCCTAGAATATCATATTTGGGAAAGATGCCCATTTTTAAAAAGATTTTATTTATTTGACAGAGAGAGATCACAAGTAGGCAGAGAGGCAGGCAGAGAGAGAGGAGGAAACAGGCTCCCGGCTAAGCAGATAGCCCAACGCGGGCCTCGATCCCAGAACCCTGAGATCATGACCTGAGTACAGAGGCTTTAACCCACTGAGCCACCCAGGTGCCCAGGAAAGATGCCCATTTAATCAGACATTTTTGAAGAGCTAAAGGAGCCTCCCAGAAGAACTGTCCAGGTACCTGGCTTATAGAGTCTAGCCCCACAAGTGAGCAAGGAAGATCACTTCTGGTAGGTCAGGAAGCTTGGGGTATTGTGGGGGGGGGCGGTGATGTGGGGGTTATGGCTAAATATACTACTAATATGGTCTCTAGTTCTATCTTTTTTTAGACCATAAACTGATGCTTTATTAAATCAGATCTGGTTCTTTCTTTATAAATCAATTTCTTCATTCACTGTTTACTATGAATGAGATGGAAAGAAGAGCACAATCTTTCAATTTTCACCAATTCACAGCTCCCTTGTGGTAGGGGAAGGGTGCAGAAGGCAGAAGGAAAGACAGAGAATGGTCAAGGGGATGCAGTCTGGGAGACTGCAGAATGAAAACAGGGAAGTTAGGGTTAGATTTCAGGAAAAGCACACAGGACTCTTGACAGAAAGCCACTCTCTTTTTCCTCTTCTGCCACAGTCGAGAGAAAGGGACATTTCCAATTTTGTCCCTAATTCTGAGAAAACCGTATTGCTGCCCTGAAGGTGTGTCTGACCCCTAATAATAATGATTTGAGATACATTTAGACTTTTATTTGCACAAAATATCTAGTAGCAATTTCTTTTGCTATTTCCTTTCAAATTCCAAAAGGAAAAAAAAAAGGAGAATTGGAGAAAATCTGGCTTAAACAGCTTTGATTTTGCTCACTACTTCTCACAGCACACTTCTGGCCCACGGCACACATGCAAGTATTTCCACGCACTTTTTTTGTGTTTTCCCCTTCCCTGTACTTCATTAATCATTGCTGATTTCTTTCTTTCTTTCTTTCTTTCTTTTTTTAATTTTGTTAATTTGTTATTTGAGAGAGAGAGAGAGAGAATGCAAGAGAGCACAAGTGGTGGAGAGCGAGAACACAGCTCCCCGCTGAGCAGGGAGCCCAATGTGGGGCTCGATACCAGGACTCTATCCCAGTGCCCTGGGATCATGACCTGAGCCAAAGGTAGCCACTTAACCGACTGAGCCACCCAGGCACCCAGATCACTGTTGATTTCAGTTACTTGTTTACTAGCTCATACTGTGCGCTGCACTAAATGGTGTAAACACATTGTGTTCAAGACAGAACAAATGAAATAACATTTAGAACAGAAGTGACAAGTTCTAGATGGCATCTTCTCTAGAGGCCTTTTCTTCCCCTGGGTCACCTGTGCTATTTTGGAATTGCTGATCTCATAATGATCTCATGTGTAATGGGTGGGGTACGGGAAGCTAATCACCACCTCCAGGGTATAGCCCAATGGGTAAGAGCTTGAACTCTAGGGCTCTGCTCCTCATATCCCAGCTCCCTACCTAAAGCCATATATTTCTAGTCCCTGTGCCTCAGCTTTCAAATCTGGGAAATGGGCTTGGTCACAGTACTTAGGTCATAGGCTGCTCATACAGATGAAAGAAGAGAGCCGCATAGAAAGAGCTTCAGGTATGGCTAACACAATGTTATTTTCAGTCACTCAGAAGACTTCATTCTCTCACAGGGCAGAGTGTCATTGCAATAGGAAATTAGAAGACAAGACAATAAAAACTGGCAGATAATCTTCTGATTTGGAGGTCAGTTATACTTTCTGTATTGATAGAAGATTTCTGTGAAGTTTTAGAAAAATGAACTCTTGTTTACAGCATTTACCAGATAGCAGGTAACTGAGTTACTTTCTACTCTTCAGTGTTGGTGGAGGCTGGGCCCTTGGAAGCTGGAGCCAGGATCGCTGCAGCTCTTGACGAGCTTCTCTTAATGAGAATCTGAGGAAGTCTGAAGGCTTCTGGGCAGCCCATGAAAGGGGCTTTTCCCTAGGCCCCCACTCATGCCAGACACCAATAGAAAAGACTAGGGCTATTACTATGTGTTTCTTTTCCACCATGCCTTTCTCTCTAGTTCTCTTCTCCCCGTGCCAATGCATTGGAGGGGAGAACACCTTTCTCATATGGCACTTCTGTGTGGCATCAGCCCATGGGAACAGGTTTGTTAGCATCTGAACCCAACTTTTTTTTTTTTTTTAAGATTTTATTTATTTGACAGAGAGAAACACAGCCAGAGAGGGAACACAAGCAGGGGGAGTGAGAGAGGGAGAAGCAGGCTTCCCGTTGAGCAGGGAGCCCAATGTGGGGCTCGATCCCGGATCTCCGGGATCATGACCTGAGCCGAAGGCAGTCGCCTAACCAACTGAGCCACCAAGGCGCCCCTGAACCCAACTTTCGTGGCTTGTTACCCTTACTCCTCACTTAGGGGGACACTTTAATCCCCCTACAGAGGATCTTCTCTACCATACCTTTCTAGGGGACCCCAGGACAGTGTCTCATTTGTGCTCCAATCAGCCTGTGCCTGCTGTGCCCCCCTGGGTAGGTTATGTTTCTCTTGTTTTTCATGTGTCACCTCCTGGAGCCTGCTGTGCTGCCTGGAGTGCTGAATCTTGGGCTGTAAGGGCTTCTGGATGCCAAACAGAAAACAATACCTGTGAGTCCTTTATGGACCAGAAGTGGGCCCACCGCAGACCTTCCAAGGAGTTCAGAGCTGTTCTGTGAGCCTGAGCTGGGTGCCTGCTGCCAGACTGAGCCCACCACCATCCCACCTCTCCCTCCTGGTTCCTCTCTCAGCACCTCCTTCCCTCTGCCTCTCATGCAAAAAATCCATCTGGGGAAATGATCCACAGCCTCTTAGCCAGCCTTAATTAAGCTTTTCCTCCCCCGCTGTGTTGCCTTGCCAGTCAGTCCTTATTTTCCCTATGATATTTCCTGCCCTCTGCGTGGGTCTCTCATCAGAGGGCAAATAGACGAATCATCCCTAAGGGCAAGGTGCTTCTCCTGGGCTAAACATGGTCTGCAGCTAGTAGGATCTCGAAGACTCTAAGAAAGACAAAAGGAGTTTGGCTTCTGAGGAGAGTTCAAAGCTTCCGCAGTGAGAAGCTGACCCCCATCTGTTGCCTCTCCCATTTCTTCATGGAGCCCTTAATAGGTGCTCCTGATTCTGGGGAAGCTCTTGGGGAACGTGTGTGTGTGTGTGTGTGTGTGTGTGTGTGTGTGTGTGTGTGCGCAAGAAAAGGATGAGTCTGCTGTCTCAAATGAACAGCATATTTGGAGCTGACACTGGCCATATGGCTGGGTTCATTCTTCCATCATCATCTCCAGACCCACTCTGTTTATCCTCAGGTTTGGGTATTACCCTTGGCTCTCACCAAAGTAGCTGTGTAGACATGGGAGAGCTTCTGCTTTGGACATTTTCCCAGGTTTTGGCTTTGGGACTGACATGGAGTTGTCTATCTGCTCTTTCTAAGGCCTGTGAAGAGCCTCAGTGTTGACAAGGTGACACATCTCTCTACCTGCTCCTACCACAGCTCATCCCCACCCCACCATCATGCGACACAGGAGCTAAGCCTCTAATGCGAAGCAGATGGTATACTTAAACTGGGATGATTCAAATAGGGTTTATTTACAAAAGGACCAAATATGAAGCAGTAAGTAGCATATAGAGGAACCACAGGCTAAGGCAATAGAGTTGTTACCTGACAAGACAAGGAAGGGACAAACTTGGAAGGAGGGAGTTTTGCAGAGTAGGTACCCTTGAGAGAAGCAGTAATCTCCAATGAGGAACACAACCAGTCTGGGGGAACTTTGTGGAAAAGGAGCCAGGGAAATAAGCACCCTAGCCTTCTTCTCTGCTCTCTCTCTGATATCTTGCCAGAGACTCCCACTGGCTGAGCCTGGAAGCCTGTTAATGTAATCCCTATTGTTCAGCCTCCTGGCCACGAGTAAGATGGAAGGTCTAGCCAAAGATATTTGGCAAACTCAGAGCCTTCACAGCTCATGAGAAAGAAAAAACAACAACAGAAACTTATTTAACATTGAGCAGGTGGCTGTGTATTCACCTCACCTGGTATTCTTCATTCCTGAGAAGTTCCTGGGTACAGGATCACTCATTTTCCCACTTAATAGTCTTCCTCTCCATGAATGGTAGTTAAAATATAACTATGGCCAGGTGGACTGCACCACATCCTGGCTCTTTCCCCTTCTTCTGGACTTTCTGGCCCCTTTCTAGACTTTTAGGCCCCTACACCCAGAGCAAGCCCTCTACCGTGGCTTCTGACTCCCTTGCAAGTGTAGTTCTAACACTGCCCACTGGAGCTCTGGGCTTCTTTCCAGATGAGCCCCATCTCAGCTGTGGTGCGTTTAAAACATGAAAGTGGTTCACCTAGCAGCTAGACTTGATGTTCTTGGGCCCATCTTCACAGTTCTGGTGGCAAAATATTGATGCCTAAGTCCCTTTCCAGTGGCCTCTGCTGCCAAAGAGGCCTTTCTCTATTCCACGGCATAGTGAGAAGTCGCAGTTGGCTCTCTTAGGCAGAGTGAGATCCCAGGGTGTCTCTAAGTAGCACTTCCAAGTTTGCTCCCTCATGGGTGGTTTGTCAGACCCCTTTCTAATACTCTCTTCTATGTTGCCTTCTGCAATAGGCTTGAAAAAGCTTGCTCCTCTCTCCTTTTTTTTTTTAAAGATTTTATTTATTTGACAGAGAGAAACACAGCTAGAGAGGGAACACAAGCAGGGGGAGTGAGAGAGGGGAAGCGGGTCTCCCGTCGAGCAGGAAGCCCGATGTGGGACTCGATTCCAGGTCTCCGGGATCATGACCTGAGCTGAAGGCAGTCGCTTAACCAACTGAGCCACCCAGGCTCCCCTCCCCTCTCCTTTTAATGCACATTTCATGTTTTTCCATCTTTCAGCGATGTGAAGCAATTGTCCTTAACTCTAAGCCATTAGCCTAGTTGGAGCCAACCATATGGACTAGCAGGAGACCCAGTTACCTGCACAGGCAAGCTTCCTCCGGGGTTCTAATGTGCCTAATAGAAGTGTATTCAACCTCCCCCCTCTCTTGAACGTGCTTTCTAAGCCTTACAATCTTGTTCCACTGTGGTCAATGGCAGGCCATTTGTATCTAGCTAATCCACCTCTTCCCCTTGGTCTGTGAAGACTCTGGTGCAGACACGGAATTTTTCCAGCTGTCCTTAAAATCAAATGCTGATTCTTTTGACACCTTGCAGAAGCCAGTATCACATGAGGTCTTTGGGACTGCATGTAAGATTTCTGAAATCCTATATTTTTATACGTAGTTTCTGTCTTTGGACTCCCACAAAAGTAGACCCTAAAACAAGGATTTGGGAGTGCCTGGGTTCCTCAGTCATTAAACATCTGCTTTCAGCTCAGGTCATGATCCCAGGGTCCTGGGATCAAGCCCCACATCGGGCTCCCTGCTCAGTGGGAAACTTGCTTCTCCCTCTCTCACTCCCCCTGCTTGTGTTTCCTCTCTCACTGTGTCTCTCTCTGTCAAATAAACAAAATCTTAAAAAAACCCAAAAAACAAAAAACAACAAAAACAAGAATTTGGATAGAGGTTATTAATTTGAGAGGTGACTCTAGGAAATATGATGAGGGAGTGGGCAAGTGACACAGAAAAGGCCAAAATAAAGTTTTCATGAAAGAGGTTACTACTGTGGGCAGCTGGAGTGTAATGGTTTTGAGCAACTTTGGAGAATACCCCGCAGAAGTGTCCCACAGGGAGGTGAGGAACTTGGGGTATTTACAAATTCTGGCCCCTCTTTGGTTGGTGCAGGGGCTGGTTCATTCCTTTCCTCTCCTGCCAGTCTCATCTATGGAAGTTCCCTTGCCTAGTGATCACACTTGGCAGAGACAAGCGGGAGCCTTCAGCCCTTGAGGGAGTTGTTGCCTGAGGTCTGGCCTGGGCACCATTAACATTAGTTCTATGTTTCTTTTCAAGAAGCATAAACAAATATCCTTTCCTTTTCTTTCTTTTCTTTTTTCTTAAAGATTTTATTTATTTGACAGAGAGAAACACAGCCAGAGAGGGAACACAAGCAGGGGGAATGAGAGAGGGAGAAGCAGGCCTCCTGTGGAGCAGGGAGCCCGATGTGGGACTCGATCCCGGGTCTCCGGGATCATGACCTGAGCCGAAGGCTGTCGCTTAACCAACTGAGCCACCCAGGTGCCCCCAAATATCCTTTTCTAATATGCAATTTTAAAAGTGTAACATGTTAATCTTTGGAAACTTCGAAAATTAAATCTGTTTTCCCCACCAACTGTTTCTCATGGTTCACATGATGGGAAGGAAGATATAAGCAGGAAATCCTGAGTGACTGTCTCGTGTATGAGTTTGTAACCTCTTCCACAGTAAACTCTCACCCCATCACCCCCTGAATTTCCAATGTCTTCATTGGCAGATGCAGTAGAATTATACCTGTAGAGCAGACATTCCCACAGAAGATCCACCCTTTCCCCCAGTAATAATGGAAATGACTCCTTTGAGTCTTTGGAAGAAAAAAAAAGTTTAAGTTACCTTCCCACTGAGAAGAAAGTCTGTTTTTTAAAAAACAGAACTGTATATATTTACGGTGTACAGCATGATGATTTGGTATATGTATTTGTAGGGAAATGATTACACAGTCAAGCTGATTAGCATATCCTCTGAGTCACGTGTGTGGTGAGAGGACCTGGAATCTACTTTCCTAGCACATTTCCAGAATGCAATACCATATTAAGAGCTGTAGTGATCATGCTGTACATTAGATTTCTAGTCTTACCATCTGACATCATTGCAACTTCAGACTCTTTGACTAACATCTTTCTATTCCCCTCACTCCCCAGCCACTGGTAACCACCATTCTACTTTCTGCTTCTACATATTTGACTCTTTTTAAAAAAATTTTATTTATTTATTTGACAGAGAGAAACACAGAGAGAGAGAGGGAACACAAGCAGGGGGAGTGAGAGAGGGAGAAACAGGTTTCCCGCTGAACAGGGAGCTGGGGCTTGATCCCGGATCTCTGGGATCATGACTTGAGCCGAAGGCAGTCACTTAACCAACTGAGCCACCCAGGTGCCCCCATGTTTGACTTTTTTAGATTTTATATATAAGTGAGGGCATGAAGTTTTTGTCTTTTTGTGTCTGGCTTATTTAACTTAGCATATGTCCTCCAGGTCCATCCATGATGGCGATGGCAAGATCTCCTTTTTTTCTCAGGCTGGAAAATACTTATATACAATTATATACCACAATTTCTTTATCCATTCATCCATGGAGATTTATATATGTTTCCATATCTTGGTTAATGTGAATAATGCTGCAATGCAGATGAGATATTGACTACATTTCCTTTGAGTATAGAGCCAAAGAGGGGTTGCTGGATCCTATGGTGGGAAAAACTCTTTTTGAACCACTTGAGCCGGGGTGCAATCTCCCCCACTATGTTTATTTGGGCTACCGCTGGCCCCACAGCCTGAAATTCTTACCTGGGGAAAGAGAAAAGAGAAGATGTTTTTCTGTGGGAAAGAGGGCAATGGGGAGAGATTGCTACTTTCTTTTTTTCCCAACCCACCATCTGGGACCAGGTCTGGTTCCTGTTTTGAGGTATCAAGTGGCAGTAGAAGGAGCTTCTGACATAAGGATTTTGAGACTTGGGGTACAAAACAACATCATCTCCAGATCTAGAGGGCCAAATGTGACTCAGATGGAGAAACTTTTTTTTTTAAATTTCTGCGCTGTGCTTTTTACGGTGATTGGGAAAAATAAGTACCAGAAGTCACGCATCCCCTTCAGCATGCGGAATGATTTGCAGTGTTGGGAACCCTGGAATGACTGGGTAGTGGGGACAACCTCCTTGAAGTAGCCAGAAGCAATGAATACCAATAAGTGGAAGATAACACTAGCAAAAGACCTGTCCACCACTATGCCATATCTCCAAGATCATATTTGGGGGAGTCCAAGGGTTTTTGGGTTTGCTCAAGACTCAAATCCTGTAGGAGAATATGGGGGCAAAGAACCAGCAAAGTGGGAAGAAAGCTAAACTCCAGAGCATAGGGATGAAGCTTGAATATAGGTGGCCCGGAACATTTGGGTGACAATCAGAAAGTAACATGCCTTTAGCAACTTTACTAAATGAAAGTCATAAAATCTGTTTCCCTTTCTGTTGACTTCTGTTCTTTGCTGCTTTTAGTTACTCTCCAAATATAGATCAGAGGCACAAAAGAAATCAACTTCCAGCATGCTGAATAAACAGTCTCCTAGGGATTAACTTCCCTCTAATCCTTAAGCTAAAATCGGTGGGTATCATGAGCGCATACGAATATCCTGTGTGAAATCGGATCATTTGTGTGGGTTTTAGGCAGCTCTGTAGAGAAACTCTACTAAGTGTCTGACTTACTTTCATGGGACCTTTCTTCCTGAGCTCCAGGTTTTAGGCAGTAGCTATAATTACGACGATTAGTTATAGAAAGTGGTTGTTAACCACCTTGTTTTATTTTACTACCACTTTACTTAAAAGCAATTGAGAAAGGAAAAAAATACAAGCCATACTTAGCTTTAAAGGTTTAGAGAATATATAAACAAAGCTTTGACGTTCTTCCTAACCAGAGACATAATCCCATTATCAAAAAGAAGTGAAGCTTCTATCCCAAACAGCCAAGATACATGGTGCTTGACAGCACTTTTTTTTTTTTTTTTTTTTGGTCTTTCAAGAAATGTCATTAGTTTCTCAAAGTGTTCTATGGCTAAATGAGTGAATCAATGAGTTAATACCAAACAGGTTTGATTACCACAAGATTACCTCTCAGGGACTTTGGTGTGCTCTTGAATATAGTCTGGCTTCCCCAATAGGGGAGTATGAATGGGTACACCATGGACAAAAATTTTTGGGATACTGCCAGGACACCTTGCAGAAGGTTGGTGCTCCAGAACATAATTTCAAAAATGTTGTATATGATGGACATGGAACAGCACCACCCAGACTTCCTGTCAAGGTAGGACTTGATGCCAACGTATGGGGAATGTTGTAACAGACTGTCTTCAGCTGTCTGCTTCTTCAGAATCTGCCTTAGCTGAAAAGTGCCTCCTTGCTCTTCCATGAGCAAACCATCTGGTGGCTGGGCAAAGTGTGTATAAGGGACTATTCTCTTGTCTAACCCTGACAACACATGCTTGTCAGAGAGCTGCTAAGAGGGCTGGCCCAGGCTTTGTCAGCTCTGCCTTGCTGTTTGATGTCTCCTTCTGTCCAATCTTGCTTCATCTCTTTTCACAGGTGCTGATCTCCAGGAAACATCTTGCACCCCAGAGTCTGTCTCAGCACCTGCTTCTATAAAGCCTAATGATGGACATTACTTAGACTAAACTATGTGAGATTACTGTAGTTTATGAATGAGGCTCTTAATGCAATGGACTGAGTGTTTATACCCCCCCATATATTGAAAACTAATCTCCAATCTCATCCCCCCCCCAAATTGGGATAATAGTAAAATATCTTCATAGGATTTGAGTAAGGAAAAAATGAGATGTTATAAATTCCTAAGAACTGTGCCAGGGACATTTTGAGGGCTATAAGCCATTAGATGTTATTGTTGCTGAGGTAAGTATATGAATCTATTACATTTTAAATAGATGACCTTAAAGAGGTAGTCAGGGTCAGATGATGAAGGCTTTGTTCAGCCCTCTCAGAATAAAGAATTCCTTCTCATGACATACAGGATGTGAGGAGAGGTGGTGGATTTATTTTAACAAGAATAATGTGATCCTATTCACTTTGTACCCACCATCATGACACCTTGGGAGGGACTGGACCACTCAGCTAAGACACTACTGAGTTTCTGACCCACAGAAACTAGAATAAGTATTTATGGTTTTAGACCAGTAGGTGTTGGAGCAATTTGTTTCACAGCAATTGAAAATTACAGGAGTCTGGGTTGTTTCGCTTTGTATCACCCTTACTCCTTCTTTCTTTCTGTTGATCCACCAAGTATATTGAAATACAGATATTCTTAGAAATAATTCTTCATATAATACTGTAAAGATCTATTCTTTTAGTTGTGAAATCACACAAAGTATTTTTCTATTCATGTTTGCCCCAGGAAGATTAGAAAGCCACAGTAGGTGAACAGCAACTCCACAGATGGGCCCTTTTTTCTTCCCTGTACATTTACTTTAAAATTTTTTTAATTTAAATTCTATTTAATTAACATAGACTGCCTTATTATTTTCAGAGATAGAATTCAGTGAGTCATCAGTTGCCTATAACACCCAGCGCTTACTTCTAGAGTCCTTCTTAATGCCCAGCACCCAGTTACCCCATTCCTCCACCCACCTCCCCTCCAGCAACCCTAATTTTTTCCCTACAGTTAAGAGTCTCATGGTTTGCCTCCAACTTTGTTTTACTCTCATTTTATTTTTCCTTCCCTTCCCCTATGTTCATCTGTTTTGTTTCTTAAATTTCACACGAGTGAAATCATACAGTATTTGTCTTTCTCTGACTTATTTTGCTTAGCATAATGCCCTCTAGTTCTATCCATGTCATAGCAAATGCCAAGATTTCATTCTTTTTGATGGCCGAGTCATATTCTGTTGTATATATATACATCACCTCTTCTTTATCCATTCATCAGTCGATGGACATCTTGGCTCTTTCCATAGTTTGGTTATTGTGGACATTGCTGCTGTAGACATTGGGGTGCAGGTGCCCCTTCGATCACTACGTTTGTGTCCTTTGGGTAAATACCTAGTAGTGCAATTGTTGGATCATAGGGTAGCTCTATTTTTAATTTTTTGAGGAACGTCCTACTGTTTTCCAGAGTGGCTTCATCAGCTTGCATTCTCATCTACAGTGTAAGAGGGTCACAGAGGGACTCTTAAATGATCGAAGAGGAATGACAGCCAGAGCAGAGTGGAGTTGATCCCAGCCACCTGGAGGAAGACAACCTAATATCCCAGTCAAGGCCAGTCTGCTGCAGACAAAGTGAGAGTCACTGCTTAGGAGAATCCTGTTTCCAGGTTCCACTGCCCAGAATGAAAGGGAAAGTAGTGACTCAGGTGGGTGGCTCTATCGCAGGTTCTCCTGTGAAGTTGCAGTTCGGATGTTGCCAGGGCTCTGCCATCTAAAGACTTCAATGGGGCTGGAGGATCCTTTTCTGAAATGGTCCCCTCGTGTGGTGCCGGTTCTCGGAAGGAGTCCTCAGTTCCTCTCAATGTGGGATGATGGTGGCTGGACTCCCTCACAGGGAATAATTAGAAAGAGAGAGAGTAAGGTGAAAGCCTCAATGTCTCTTGTAACCTAGCCTCAGAAATCACACATTGTCATTTCTGCAATATCCTATTAGTTACACAGGTCAGCTCTATTTACTGTGGCAGAATACAACCAAGGGTGTGGAACCAAGGTTCTTCGGGTGTGGAAACAAGGTTCTTTGGGAACCATCTTGGTTGCTGACTACTACCATTCAAAGAAATTGAGATGGAGTTCAAATAGAGTTGAGGAAGGTAGACCACAGTGGCTAGACTGTGGGCTCCCTCTGTAAGGTTGGGGAAAACTGATATGGAATTAGTCCATGGAGGGCTTCGTTTCCAGGGGACTTCTCACCAGTGGTGCAGCCCATGTAAACTTCTCAGGAGGAATTTAGGCAGGGCAGGCTTGGAACTTGTACTCATAGGAGACACCACTCAAGGTAATTTCCTGTTGACATTGGTGTGGGATCTTTTCATTCTTCTCTGATATATCTTGGTAGTTACATTTAGTACATTATTCCTCTTATTCATTTCAAAATGTGCCTGATTTTAAAATAATTTCCATTCTTTTTAAAAAAATAGTATATTTTATTATTGCTCCAATGCTTCAGTAACTCTTTGGAAAACTTCTTTTGTTTCTGCCTTTCTTACCAACCTAAGAAAAGAATATAACCTAAGTAAAGGGAATTCCATTTTGAGTGTTTATCTCCAGACTTCTTTTTCATTATTTGTTCCTGCATGCTTATGAGTTTTTAGGGGTTCAGTCTTTCATCTTTGTGTAACCAGTGCTTTTTCCAGACCTGGTACATAGTAGGTACCGAATTAATGTATGCTGCTGAAATATATTTGAATATTAAAGGTCACTGACCAGGGGCGCCTGGGTGGCTCAGTTGGTTAAGCGACTGCCTTCGGCTCAGGTCATGATCCCGGGTCTCCAGGATCATGACCTGAGCCGAAGACAGTCGCTTAACCAACTGAGCCACCCAGGCACCCCAAAATAGCTTATTTTTAATTGCTTCACAGTTACACCTTTATATATTTTTCTTTTTTAGTTGACTTGGCTGAAAATACCGCTTTCTTCCACAATATAAGATGGTTATCACAACTAGTGTTAATGATCT